>CM062078.1:19326412-19555744 GCA_031163375.1 Conogethes punctiferalis
TCCATCACCAAAAGGAGCATGGTATTTAGGCACTTGCCTATGTATTTGTACTGATCATCTTTGCTTAGAGTGTTGAGAGTTTCTTGCTTTGGAGGCTCAATAAAAAAGTTCAATGCCTTTTGAAAATGGCTAAACATCATGTCTAGCTTATCTGTTAAAATATTGGAGTAAAAGTTGAAAAAATAAATTCTACAGATAAGCTTAAACAGAGCTGAGGTAATTATACTTATTTTATTAAGGCATTCACTTGGTGTGTAGTATTTGATGTTTTCAATGAATGCCGATGCTATCTCCAAGGCTAACTCGGGATCACAATAGGCAATGGCTTCATACACAAACTTGTCGAAATGGAGTCGCCAAAACAGTTCACACATTAGGCATTTTGGTATTGTTGGTATGGTCCATATAACAAGTTCCACTTCCTCCATATCTGTCATATCTGATAAAACCGATAAGTCTGAATTCAATATGATGAATAAGGCAAATTTTCTAACTGTATTAATAGTGTCTTCAATTAATGCATCCTTAGTAGAATACTTTCCGTCTTCTAAAAATTTTGAAATGTTATCTACAACATACTGAATTTTTTCTTCATTTCCTGAAATTTAAGGATTTTTATTTAAACTTTATATTTAACATACATACCTACTTATTATTGTATATAGCAAACCGCGTACACGCACTAGCGCATTATCACGGTTACATTTAACGTAAATTATTATTTAATTTTATTTACGTAGGTTGTGGCAAAGGTGTTTTAAAAACATACCTACATTTTGTAATAAATAAAAAAAATAATTAGACATTATTTAAATAAACTCATTATTGTAAATTTCGAGTAGGTGCATACTGAAATAAACATGATAATGCAAAGGTATATTTTGAATAATGTTAGTACTTGTAGATTAACTTTTACTTTCTTACCGCCTCTCGAAGAAAGTCTTGAAAAGGGATGAACATTATCAGCAGATATAATAACGCCTTGAAATGCTGATAGTTGGGGACAGAATTCCATTTTGGGTTAGAATGTATTTTGTTTCCTTTTCGTAATTTTGTGTTTCTTGATAATTTTGTCACACCACCACAAAATCACCGCATTTATTTTGTTTGAAAATGCTGACATTGACATTTTCTTTTTTAATAAAAAGTTTACATAGGACATCGAAGGTACACAGTTAAACAGCCACAAAATATTTGTAACCAAAAATAAAGAAGGTAATTGCTTTCCATCATAACAAAAATAGCAATCGCAAGCACTGCCTGAGATGTGTATCTCAGGCAGTGGTTTATCGTGTATAGACGGACACACGTCAACTATTCCCTTTTGAGAGAAAACAATTTCTTTTTTATACCACTAAGGTGGCCTACAAGAGATTATAAGTTGATCAGTGGCAAACGGCTACATCATTGATATACCTACCAAAATAATAAAAAGGGCAGTGCCGTTCATGCCTACTACATGGTTCCCAACCAGGGTTGGTACCCGCTGCGGGTACCGCACCCTCTTCCGTCACTGGGGAGATGGAAATAACTTGGAGAAGTCACAAACCACAGACTTTTTATCAACCGATAGTTTGGTCGAGCACATCAGTATGAAGATGTATGCGGACTTCCATAGCCGATAGTAATCGGCTCTTATCGTATACGTTAAAGTGGATATTTAATATATTTTCTAGGTCGAGAAAGTTTCCGAATTATCTGATTCGGAACGTTTGTGAATATTCCCACGAGTTGCAACTGGTGCTAAATACAAATCTATTTGTATGTTTATAGTGAAAATTATTAGAAACCTGGCTTTTGATAAATAGATTTGTTATTAGTTAGTAACTAAATATATTAATAAATAAAGTAAAACCTTTTATCGAGTATTATTTTTATTTATTTATGAGTTTTTGTACAGTATGTAAATTTTTTTGTGCGCTCTTAAACGAGGGGTCGATATTCAAAGCATTTTTATACATCGCTTCAGCAAAGTTGTATCTTTTCCATCGGTGATACAATACTCCTGAAATGATAGAAATATCTATTAAATACTTAGCCTATATATACATAATGTCTACTTTTTAAATGATGTCTAAAATAATTCAGTAATTTTGATGCATTTATTACATTCACTGCCACCGACACGCCTCGCGTGTTCAGGCTAATTAATATTATGTACGTATCTGTGCCAAGAACACGCCAGGCGTGTTTAGGTAATGTTTTTCAAATTTGGCCAGATTTTCTATTCAAATTATTTAGGCATTATTTTTATTTTTTTATCGATCATGGTGGCGAACATTAGGAGAGGCCTATGTCCAGCAGTGGACTGACACGGGCTGATGATGATGATGATGAGGCATTATTTTTTAAATGCAGAAATTATTAGGCAGAATCATTTTTTGTGCCATAGACATGTATACCTATGCAGTGAATGTGTTAAAAGTAATGTAAAAATACACTTGGTGCGGTTCTCTTAATCTAAATATAAGTAACAAAACCACTTTGAAGTCTAACTTACCTAAATTAGCATAGTGGATGGCTTGAGCCTTTGAGCCAAATAGTCTAATAGCTCTTAGAAAATGTTGCTCCGCCTCAGTGAAACGGTCTATTTTGCCGTATATGTTGGCGACGGCAAAATTAACCGATGCTGAATCAGGCAGCTCCTTAAGCGCTTTTGGTATTACTTCTATAGCTTTCTGTAATTGATCTGAGAAATATTTAAAATGTTGTTAGTTATTTAACATTTAAAGTTTAGTTTGTCTGGTCGGCCGGCTCGTTTGGTAGAGACCCTGAGTTCTGAACCAAGGATCGTGGATTATTATTGTTAGGATCAAACAAAGCACACTCGCACGCACTCAGAACGAGTATAAATAAACTGCCATGATACGGAAAAAGGGTCCATCTATTTTTTTTTAAAGGTTGGGTTAAGTTGTCACTCTTTTGATCAAAGTGGCGAACATTGGGAGAAAGGCCTATGTCCATCCCGTATGATTCGGCGATACCAGAGTCCTGGTGACAGGGGGGTCTAGTGGGCATGCCCTCCCAGTCTGGGAGGTGTGAGACCCACACACCACAAATGGATTCCCCTCTAAAGAAAAAGCCTATGTCCAGCAGTGGACTGATACCCTTATCAATAATGATGATGAGTTATAGTGATTGGGTTAAATTAAGTTATATAGGCATAGTTATATGACGATTTGCGCAGGACGGCTGGCAAGTGCTGGATGCGAAAAGCCCAGGATCGATCAAATTGGCGAACATTTGGAGAGGCCTAGGTGGAAAAAAGATGTCTTACCGTCAAAGTATTAAATAAATTGGTAAGGGGTATGTGTATGTGGCAGTATCGTCTTCAAATTTATTTCTCCATTTTTAACTGTTTGTAGAAGCGCCCTTTTTCCGTATGACGCGGCCGGCCCATAAATATAATATATCAATGTTAATGTAAAATAATGTACCTAATTAACATTTACCTGTAGGCCTTGTAGGTCCTACAGGTACCTAAATAAAAACAAACCTGTGTTATCTAACAGCGCAATCAGATTAGTCCACGCTAAAACGTGTTTAGTATTCAAATTCACTGCTTGCAACCAGTTTTCCAATGCCTCATCAGTTTTGTTCATTTCGAGGTACTGTAATCAAACATGGAAATAGTTTTTAAGCAATTGTATTTCTAGGTTTGAATGCATTAGCAATTTTCCTCTAAACTATTAGCTTAGAGGAAAATTAGTAAACACTTAAAAATTTAAAATAAGTGACATTTTGAATGGTAACTACCAATGAAACAGTAAAGACGTTTTCATGTGGTGAAGGAAAATAATACAAAGTAAGAGTGACCAAGGGATTTCTTGATATTCCAACATCTCAGCTTGAGGTAGGCTTTATCCTGCCTGGCTAGCGATCACCGTACACTCGTCGACACAATCAAATGACTTCGTTCGCATTTCAGGATAGTGATCCTTGGGCTATACTACAGGAACACTATCCTACACGCCATGGTGGCAGCTGACAAGTTATTGATTCCGTTTAGTAACCAAAGCAATTATTTGTCAGTTGCTGCCGCTTCACTGTCCGTTGGCCCAGCAGTTTGGGCCTCCCTTTCGCCATCAAGCAACGGGAGCTGTGGCGTAGCCAGGTAACCAAGGACCCAGGGGAAAATCAAAATTGGAGCCCCCACTGCTATCTTAACTAGCTTTTATCAAACTGTAATTTTATTTTGATAATGGGAGAAATTTTAAAAATTCAGTGCGTCCGACTTTTCTGGTAAAGAATCGAGGGCCCCCAGAGCTTAAGGGCCCGGGGGTACTGCCCCGCTTAGCCCTTAGGTAGCTACGCAACTGGACGGGAGGCCTCAAGCCATTATGCTGTACTATAAAAAAACATTTCAACAGGATTGAATTAGGAAAGTACACTTACCAAATTTCCTAAATTATAAAAGCAGTCAGGATAAATCTTCCGATATTGTAACGCGGTCCTGTACGCAGCCTGCGATTCGTCCAGTCTATCAGTGCTCGCCAAAACAATACCCAAGTTCATCCAAGCTGCTGGGAAATCATGTCTAAAACAAATGAACAGAAATAAGTCAAAAACTAAAAAAGTGGCAGAAGTTACAAACTTTGTAATCTAAATATATAAAAAAGGAGAAACTGACTGACATATCAACACACAGCCTAAACGGATAAACACACTTGAAATTTGGAAGGGACGTAGCTTATGTACCATAGAGGTGCAAGAAAGGGCAAAAACTAGTATTTTATACATGGGATGTAAGGGAGCGACCTATCATCCACCCTCACCTGCTCGTGGTGCATCCTGCTGACAAACCGGGCTCTGGCAACCGACTGGTACTGGCAGTATAACCATCACGATTAAAGGCGTGGCTAAATTAAATTCATTCCAACAGACTGGTGGCGGTATAACCATCACAATTAATTAAAGGCTTAGCTAAATACCACAAACCGATGACGGGCAGCAGCGTCATCGGTGCAAGAAGCTACGCTCTGCGATCGCCAACCCGCCTGCCCAGCGTGGCGATTATGGGCGATATTATTATCCTCCAGATGTTTGCCCTAAGTGGCGAACAACTGGAGAGGCCTATGTCCAGCAGTGGACTGCAATAGGCTGATGATGATGATGATAAATTAAATTCTTCAAGCCACCATAGTACCGAGTAGCAGCGTCACCAGATCGAGTAAATACTCCCTGTGATTTGCCACCCGCCTGCTTAGCGCGCAGCGATTATGGCTATAGCCTTCAAGTGTTTGACCAAAGTGGCGAACAGCTATGTCCAGCAGTGGACTTCGATAAATGATGATGAGTACATAATATGTTCTTATGATTGTTGCACTTACTTGTACTCAATAGCTTTTCTCAAATACTGTTCAGCTTCTGCATACTTTCGTTGGTTTTTCAACATATTTGCAAGATTGTTCATAGCTTGATAATATTCAGGATAGAGTCTGAAACAACAATACCAATATTATATACAAAACAAAACTTTCACTTTTGTAGCTTATGCTCTTAAGAGGAGAGCATGAGACTTAAAGGTCAGCAAATCAAATCAAAAATCTCTTTATTCATCTATATTATAGTAGACAGACAATATTTGATTGAGACCAGCACTTATAAACCGTCAATACAGGAAATTAAAAGGAATTAAACTACCACAGGCTTCTATAGAGAGGAACTCAATACTTAGCTACTTTTTTCAATGCAAATTTTTCTTACAATGTTTCTTAAAGTCAAAGTCAGTAATTATGTTGTACTTCAATTAACCTATCCTATACATACAGTGTGACACACACACAGGTAAGCGTAGGAAGTGTGGGACGCCCCTCGGCTAGATGGAGCGACAACTTACGCAGATCGGACGGCAACAACTGGATGAGTGCAGCTGCTAATTGAGCCGATTACCAGGTTTTGGGAGAGGCGGTTCAGCAGCCGCCGGCTGCTAATGATGATGATGGCGAAAAAAAATTTTTTTTTTATTTTTTTTTTATTTATTTTTTTTATATTTTTTTTTTAATTGTATAACATAGCTTTACCTTAAAGCTTCTTTGTAAGAGCACAAGGCGAATTGAGTCCTATTATGCACATCAGCAACTTTGGCCACATTGTAATGTACTTTAGCGTTGAGAGGACAGACTGAAAGGCCGCTCATAAATAACCGGTATTCATTTTGCCAATCATAAGATCTTCTCCAGGTCTTTAGTCCGTAGCTTAGTAATAGAATAATGTAGAATGTTACTCCAATCTGGAAAAATAATATTCTGTTATATAAATGTTTTTATGTAGGTACGAAATAATACATACTGGCCTTTAGTATGAGCACCAGTACAACTGATCTTTTACTTTGATGTTGACTGTACCAAACCAACTTTTGTTACATAACTCATAATTTTTTTCCATAGTAGCATTTTTATATAAAAAAATGTTTTAATTTAAATATATTATACAGCAAGGATGGCCAACTTGATAAGACCAAAGATCTACCTACTTCTGGAAGAAATAAAACATTTGCTAAATTCAAATTAAATGTTGTCTTGGCATAGTCAACTGTGTTAATAACCCCAACCGACCAGGCAATCACTATAGATCAGTTTGCCATACCTGCTACATAGGCATACCAACCTTGTAAACATTAAATCTCGATATCATCTTATTCAGTCCAATAGCAATAATCAAACTATATCCCGCTGAGGGTATATACAATATCCTTTCAGCAATTACAAAGCCTACTGGGAAAAATATATTTGATGCTGGTAGAAATGGGATAACGGTTAACGCCACACTCAGCAAAAGCAATCTGAAAAATTAATTGTGTTGTGACATATTACTATTATGGGACTTTTAACTAAAAATAATGGTCCCAGTAACCCTAAACAGGGAAGCAATAAAATTTTTCTGAGCTGGGATTCCCATTCTTGATAGTTAGATTGATGATATAAGACATTACTCACAAAACATTGTTTAAGTAGGTAAATTGAATGAAAAAAGAACCAAAGAATTTACTCCGTCTAATTTGTACAACATACTTTACCTAGTTATAAGTAAATAGTTTGGTGTGCAATATAGAATATCATTCTATCTCTACAAAATTCAGTATTTACCTCTTTGTCCTCCTTTTATTATGCTTCCTAAGCAATGTAGTCAGGAATAAACATGAGTAGAGGTACATTGATATAGGCATGAGTATCCTATAGTCTGTAATGTCCTTTATCAATGGTATGCATCCCATGGACCAGTCATAGCACAACCATTGTGGCCATAAGAATAATAAGAAGTTTAAGAAGTAAATGTAGTTGAATGTTGCTATCTGTAAACATTAACATTTATTGATTAATCAAGGGATGGTAATGCAGATTATACTGTGAAGTGGATTTAATAGAATAATAATTAGAATAAATATCACTTTAAAAGATGTAAATACCTGCCACCAAGAACTCATCTGATTATGGCTATGAGAGCCAATAGCAAAAGAAATGGAATGAAAAGAAAAAAAATAGATGTATCAGCTAGTTACCTTAGAGAATAAATTATTTGCAAAAGCAGCTGGATTGTCAATATCTTTGAATTCTGGCTTTGACCCTCCCATCACAATCCATCTTCCGCACAATATTATAATTATTGACACCAATGTAATACCAATCCTTTTTAAGAACTTAGTGTCATATACCTTACAAATATTAACTTTTATCTTCCTTTTACTTTCATGAAGAATGAGATCATAGAATAAACAGAACCCCTGCAAATACAAAAGAATTAAAACACCTTATCATATTGTAAACAAATAAACTAACAATTAGAAATTTTGTCTTACCAGAACTGTGATGCCATTTTCCTTAAATAGCATTGAAGCAGTGGCCATAATTATACTAAGACTTAAAAAAAAATATGAATATTTATGTGTGATTGCTTTATGATACAATAAAAATGCTATAAAAAATGCTACTCCACTTAACAAATCAGCTCTGCCCACTATACCACATATGGCTTCTACATGCACTGGATGGACAGCAAAGAGTAAAGTGGCGAAATAACTGATGTCTATCCCTTTTTTACTCTTTTTATCGATTTTTAATGCATTCAAAATTACTTTGAATGAAAGCCACACCAGTAAACAACATACTATGTGGCATAATATATTAGTCCGTTTGAATGGGTATGCTTCAAGGCGATTCTTATTTAAAATGTAGTTCAACCTGAAAATAATTGAAATGTTTTTTATTGTCTTGGAAGGTATGTTATGTATACAATTGTATCCCCTCTCAAACGAAGCTATGTTCATAATTTATAAAGTATAAAAATAGGAAACAATTATGCTCACTTGACACACGGCTACGGTACTACCAGGATCTTTTATGATACTAAAACTATAATAAAAATTAGCTTACCTGAATGAAATTATAGTCAAAGGTCGGTAGGATTTGTGACTTAAATTGCTTCTCAAATTAGTGCCCCAATAATCATTCTGGAAGCTATCCATCCAAGAACCTAATCGGACGTCTTTATTTTTCAGAATAGCTTCGGAATCATCAAATACGAACTCTCCATTGAGAGTGAATAAAAACGGGAAACTTGACACAAACACAACACTAAGTAACTTAAAAACCATTTTATTTTTGAGACCCTCATTGGGTATGGTTGAGATATTGTTGGAAATATTGTATTTATTAAGTTTTCGTCTATTTTCTGCTGTTGCCCTGCACATTCCGGATCAATTTTATTTCCAACTTTCAAAATGTCAATGTCAAGTCAAATATCTTTTTTTTTTTTTTTTTTTTTAAATAAGATTTTAACGGCCTGGGATCTCTCCATACAGCCAAATCTGTATTTTCTTGTGATTTCTTTATTCTTGTTGTTTATATTTTGTTGTAGTATACATTTCTGTGTCTTTTTAACTATGATGTTAATAGTCTGATTGCTTCCAGTAGGTATTCCATTTCATATATTTACAAAGGTGGAGTTTACATAATCAAATATTTCCATATATGTGTCAGTATTTTGCAGAATAGATGGCAGGAGGCGGGGAATGTCTTTAGTTTTATAAACCTTTATTAAGCCATCTATTAGGAGCAGCCTCTGTATGTTGAAGGCAGGACAGTGGAGAATAAGATGTTCTAAGTTAGCTGTTTCAGAGCCACAGTGTTCGCATAGATCAGAGCTGATCAACTTCAGTCTTTTGAGATGAGCTGGATATTTTCCATGACCAAGTCGTAGTCTATTCAAAACACAAATAAATCTTCTAGATGGTGATTCTGGCTTAAAATACCAAGGCTTCGATGGAATATTTTTCTGAATTTCAGCAAACCATTTGCCTTTTTGCTGTTTAGTGTGCTGCCAGTGTGACTCCCAATCTTTATACATTCTGATCTTCAATTCAGCATAATAGTCAGTCATAGGCACAGCAGGTAGAGTAAAGCTCGAATTAAATGGAGGATGTTGTATTTTCAGTAATTTGTCTATAGTTTCATTTCCAGATATTCCTGAATGAGAAGGTACCCACATAAATTCAATATGCTTCTCTCTGTTTTCATGAAGATATTCTCGTATTTTGTTTATATAAATATTATTCTTGTATGAAATTTTAAAATTTTCCAAACATTTTAACACACTTAGTGAATCGGTAACAATTAGAATATGAGTAGCAGCGATATTGCGTATGTATTTTAAAGCCAAATAAATCGCATATGCTTCTGCTGTAAATATCGAAGAATTTCTGTCCAACGGAAAACATCGGCCAAACTTTGCTTGCGAATCATAATAGCCTGCTCTAGTAGTGTCATCTGTCTTGGATCCATCGGTGTATATTGTATAAAAATGTTGCTTAGCAGTATTTACAAAATGTAAAAAGTCCATATTATTTGATACAATTTTACTACATACGCGTGGTTTAGTCACTTGAATATCTAACGTCTTAAAATCCCACCGTTCAAGTCAAATATCGGAATTGCCAAGTAACAGCTGTTCACTGGTCCGAAATATACTGTAAGGTACTTCACGGACAATAATAAATGTCATTCCGGTAAAATAATGATTTTAATAGGGATGTAAAGGAGCGGCCTATCATCATTTCGCTCCAAGCTGACCTCACCTGCCCGTGGTGCATCCTGCCGAATAACAAACGAGGCGATGGCAGCCGACTGATGGCGGTATAACCATCACACACAATAGAAGGCCAAAGGAATACCACAGACCGATGACTGGCAGCAGCGTGCATAGCGAATCTTCGCTCTAATTGAGACGCCCGCCCGGGGAAGGACCTGCACCCTATAAAATACCGCAGTCAAATGACCTCCGGGTCGTATTTCTGCCGGTGAGTAGGGTTTCCGGAGCTCGTGGGCGATTAGGGTTGGGCCGGCATGGCGGAGGCAACTGACCAGTTACTTGCCCGTTGTCACAGCGACTTGGGCTTCTCTTTCGCTTTCCAGCAGGCCATTAGCCATTATGTCGAGCTACTATAAAAAAAAATTGCTGGAGAGGCCTATGTCCCTTCTTTGTTCACAAATTGTATTGTTTTCGATGGTACATTCTATGAACACCGTGTCAATAGTAGCATGTCGACGCTTCGCGTACGTGTGCGAAATGTGTCACTGGTTTAATACTAAGTTGGTGAATAGTCCTTTTCTTTTTTTGCTGGCTCTTATTTTGCTTGGAGACGGAGGCGGGGGAGGGAGGAATACTACGACTCAGCATTAAAAACATCATTTTTATATTTAATAATTCACTGTATTCATAAAAAGTCTCTCTGTGTATCGGGTCAATAATATGGGCCAGATAGTATTCGTAATAATTGCGCCTTTTGTAAGTCATCGTCGATCGAAAGACGCTAGTGTGGGAGGACCTTAATGCGTAATAATATAAGTTTAATACAATTTCATGAGATTGACAATCCACTATATTGACAGGCGGCGGCGGCGGCGTGCGCTAGCTGCAGCGCGCAGTCCGGCGGCACTGGCAGTAGCGGTCAGTGCGGCAGGGAGGTGACGGTGAAGTTGGTGGCGAGCGGCTGCAGCGCGAGCTTGGCGTCGAGCGCAGTGCGCGGGTCGCGCAGCGCGGCGGCGGCGTGCGCCAGCTGCAGCGCACAGTCGGGCGGCACTGGCAGTAGCGGTCAGTGCGGCAGGGAGGTGACGGTGAAGTTGGTGGCGAGCGGCTGCAGCGCGAGCTTGGCGTCGAGCGCAGTGCGCGGGTCGCGCAGCGCGGCGGCGGCGTGCGCCAGCTGCAGCGCGCAGTCCGGCGGCACTGGCAGTAGCGGTCAGTGCGGCAGGGAGGTGACGGTGAAGTTGGTGGCGAGCGGCTGCAGCGCGAGCTTGGCGTCGAGCGCAGTGCGCGGGTCGCGCAGCGCGGCGGCGGCGTGCGCCAGCTGCAGCGCGCAGTCCGGCGGCACTGGCAGTAGCGGTCAGTGCGGCAGGGAGGTGACGGTGAAGTTGGTGGCGAGCGGCTGCAGCGCGAGCTTGGCGTCGAGCGCAGTGCGCGGGTCGCGCAGCGCGGCGGCGGCGTGCGCCAGCTGCAGCGCGCAGTCCGGCGGCACTGGCAGTAGCGGTCAGTGCGGCAGGGAGGTGACGGTGAAGTTGGTGGCGAGCGGCTGCAGCGCGAGCTTGGCGTCGAGCGCAGTGCGCGGGTCGCGCAGCGCGGCGGCGGCGTGCGCCAGCTGCAGCGCGCAGTCCGGCGGCACTGGCAGTAGCGGTCAGTGCGGCAGGGAGGTGACGGTGAAGTTGGTGGCGAGCGGCTGCAGCGCGAGCTTGGCGTCGAGCGCAGTGCGCGGGTCGCGCAGCGCGGCGGCGGCGTGCGCCAGCTGCAGCGCACAGTCGGGCGGCACTGGCAGTAGCGGTCAGTGCGGCAGGGAGGTGACGGTGAAGTTGGTGGCGAGCGGCTGCAGCGCGAGCTTGGCGTCGAGCGCAGTGCGCGGGTCGCGCAGCGCGGCGGCGGCGTGCGCCAGCTGCAGCGCACAGTCGGGCGGAGCGCCCGGCGGCAGCGCGGCGCACTCTCGCTCAAGTGCGCCGCCTACGCACGTCAGCAGTTCCGAGAAGCCGAGCGAGATGGCGGCTCGCCGGAGGCGGTTCAGTTCCTGATTCAAACATTAAGTATTACTGTTAGGGTGCGTCCACATGAGTCAAATGTGTCGCGAATTCACAACTCGTGAGCTGCACGCGTACATTTTAATGCTGTTCGCGCGCAAGCTACGCGCTGTATGCGAGCGGCTCGCGCAGTGTCACACTGCCCGCGTTTTCCGTCTACTACTTTGAGCGCACGCGCGCGACGCTTACAAGCCTCGTTTGTGGCGCTAAAGAGGCGCATCGAACGATTGCAGTAACTGCATGCGCAGCGCGTACGCAACTCGCGAGCCGGTCGCAAACTGCACATTCGCGGTGCATTCGTCTGTTCTTCAGATGTGGACGCACCCATAAGCCTGAGATACAGGTACGGACACCTTGCGGCATATACATACAGTTTGTAAATCCCTTTTATTTAATTAGTTTTTTTTTTTAAGATAAGATAATCTTTATTTGGTATAAAAACAATGTTACAAAAACGGATAAAGCGTTAACGGCCGCAGTAGTCGAAGACTGTGTCGCAGCTATCAGCGCCCACCTCTTGAGACGGACATTAATTTCGAATATAAAAAAAAAATATCCAAAATTTTAACTACTTTAAATGTACTACATTGTGTGTGTGTGTGTTTGTGTGTGTGTGTGTTTGTGTGTGTGTGTGTTTGTGTGTGTGTGTGTTTGTGTGAGTGTGTATGTGTGTGTTGTGTGTGTATGTGTGTGTTGTGTGTGTATATGTGTGTTTATCTATTTATTTTAATAACGACTCCACCACATCATAATCAAGCTTTAGAAGCCACACAGATTTACTGTTCAGTAACTTAAGCATAGTGTTGTCACCTTGTACAGATGCTGTGTCTTGTCGGGCAGTTTCCTGGCGTGGCGGAGCACCTTCTGCACGTCGGCCAGCAGCGCGTGCGGCCGCGCCCACGCGCAGCCCGAGCCGCCGCCGCCGCCGCCGCTGTACGACCGCCACGAACGCACCGGGAACGACTCTGTTACACCGTACATTAAGGTCTTGTATTATGTGATTCCATAGAAGCGGCGCCGTGGAAAATATCTGAGGCTAATAAAATTGTCCGAGTGGTTTCCGCTTTTATACTACGTTTTTTAGAATTAGCATATCGGTAAACAAAGAAACAGTGATAGGGAAATCTTTTTCTCCAGACATGTTACGAAGAAGTTATTTTAAAGTTCGTTTCCAGTTAATTTGGATTATTTACGTGCATATTAGTTAAGTTAAAAATTTTCTTTCTAATATTTGTTTTATTCTTTCTAATAAGTATTACTAAGTATAAATAAGGCCAGCCCATTTCATCCTGTGTGTGTCGTAAAACTCGTAAAAGACTACTATATTCATATAAGGAAACGGGCAGCAATTTCTAAAGAGCTCAGCTAGGGCGCGGCAAATACCCTCAGCTGCAAGACGCTCATCAGCAGACATCAGGAACAAAACCCTGGAAATGGTAGCTATGGTAGGAAAATCCTCCAGTGTCTGCTTACCGCTGGTTCCCGTGTCTTCTACGGGGCCCAGTTGATCTAAAGACCCAAGCCAGGGTGCAGCGGAGGCCCCGGGCCTCAGTACGCTCAGCAGCAGGCAGGAGCGGCGTGTACGCGACGCCTCGCACCACGCCGACAGCGTGCCCCACCAGTCAGCGCCCAGTTGGACTATCGCCGACATACCCTCCACCTGATGGTAATAAGTCTTTGGAAAACAGTTTGACGGGAAGCATGGCCGACAGTGGCGTAACTACAGGGTGGCATGTCGGCAAAATGCCACGGGCCCCCAGTCATAAGGGGCCGCCGGTCAGAGGAGAGCCCAAACTCCCAACATTTATTATTACACATTTAGTGAAAATCCGATGAATTTGCCTCGAATGGTATAATATGTAGTTATGCCACTGATGGCCGATCTCTTTTATTGCTTTCTTTAAATAATATAACTAGTGACCCACTTATCTGCTTACGAGGCCTGTCTGGGCTGTCCTGTCTTAATAAGTTAACAAAAAGGTATTGAGGTATTGTTTCCTCAAATGGGTTTGATCATTCTTTTTGGTAAATATAAAACACAAGTGCAAATACAAACATAAAAATTACCCTATTAAGAGGTTTGTGAAGGTAAGTCTAAGAATTTTCTTGTAAAAAATGATTTATTTTCAGAAAAAACATGTTATGGAATAATCTTTGAACCTGATTTACCTTAAGTGCGCCGTGTAGTAAAACACAAAAGTTGGGTACTTTACTAGGCTCGGACATATCCTCTTCAGCAGCAGAACTGTCTGTGCTTGATCCTTCCTGCAAATTATTGTCAGCTATACAAAACATATCTTGGGTCTTATATGTAGATATATAAGAACAGTAGTCTAAAGAAGTATGTTAATTGCACTGATTTTTGGTATAATTAAATTGGTCAAATACATAATGCACTCTATACCTTGGACATTTAGTTGAAAATTGTTCGTCGTTTGACAGAGGTATTTAATTTGTGACCGTCTGTATGCTTGTCCTTTAACACTTACCTTGGTAGGAGTTTTGGATCCATAGGTTTCCCTGGTATTATTATTCCCGCCAGCTTGTGTTTGTGGTATTACTAGATGCTTACTTATTGCTATTGGTGTTCCTAAAATTAAAAGCATTATGCTCAAACATTGTTCTATCTTACTTATAATGTGGTTAAGTTATTCTATTAGAATAGAATAGAAATACATATAATAAAACAGTGAAAATAGTGCGCCTGTACATTGGTTTATTTTTACAAATTAAAACATTTTTTGTAGGTACACAATAACCTCCGAAACTCTCAGATGGATTTAAATGAAACTTATTTGTTTTACAGCTTCACACAACAGGATAAGACTTCATTCCTAAAAGATATTCAGTCGGCCTTTTCTGTTGACTTTATTATCATCATTAGTTTTCTAGCATCATAGTCTAGTCCTTATGGATGAAGAAGACTATGACAATAAAATAAGAAACAGTTGAGGCAGGGGCCCCACTTTTTTATTCAAATTATACAACAGATATGTTGTTGGTTTGGCAAGATTTTGTTTACTGATGTATCTAGCCGAAATAGAATGAGCCACAAATATTTATTTAAAAGCAGACGGAACTACTTTTAAAAATCTTGAAATTAAACTCAATATTATGTGACAATTACCTAGATCCTGCTGGCTAACAAAGCCAATGACATGCAACTGATGCGCCAGGGTGTAGGGGGCGGCTAAGCCTTCGTGGACCACCGTCTGCGGCGCAGGGAACAACTGCACCCGAGCCTCCAGCTGACCGCACTTCAGTGAGCACCAGAACTCTTGGTAATGCTGCTCGCAAAGCTTTGTTATGGAAGCTAATACCTGCGTGAGACATAAGTAGGTACATATCAAACGAGGCTAATCATTTGATATAGGTATTGAGAGTTGTGTCAAAGTTTTGTACATCATCCATGCCTCACATAGTCCTGCTGGATATGGGCCACTCCAATTGTTCGACACCTTGCATGGGCTGAAACAGGCAGCAGTCTTTACCGTGGTACGAATAAAACCTACTGCGGTCATCAACATGCTTACCAAGTGGGGAGACTCAAGGAAAATTCCGCCAATGACAATTGTTGTTGGGGGAGGCCTATGTTCATCAGTGGACTGCAAAGGGTATGATGATGATGGGTTTGTTTAAGGAGACGCGATGAGTCGTGCGTCACGTAAGGCGCGTCTCCAAAGACGCTGTTCCTAAAACGCCTCCATACTTGGCAGTATGTTTGATTTTTTCGGCATCCAGATTTAAAGATCCAGATGCGAAAATCTTTGTGAACGAGATTTAATACTCACGCTGGGTATTGACAGTTGATCCGGACAGTAAATAGCGCCCCGTGCAATTGTCCCATTGGAATTGTTTGATGTGTTTACAGACATGTCCAGTATTTTTTGATAAAGTGGCATTGCTGAAACATTTTAAAATTACATAATTGGTATTAGATTTTGCTTATACAGCTCTTAAGCAGACATAAAACAATATTATAATACTTTATTATTATAAGGCTTTCATCCGCAACAACGTCGCGTCTGCAGAATGTCGCATTTACAAAATGTCTCTTTTGCTAGAAGTCCCTTTCCCAGGATGTCCCTTCTGCAGAATGTCCCTTTGAAACATCTAGACTAAAAACTAATATTCCTATTGCATTGATATTTTTGACTGCTCCAAATTAACAGATGCAGTAATGATAAACTGTTACTTCAAGCTTCTTAATGATTTTAGATAGTAAAACTTTTTTTAGAAACTTTCCTATACTTTGCTTTACTTTACTTACCATGCTGAAGACATGAGTCATGTGGTGACACAATGGGTAAGATGTGTATTTTAGCAGGAAAAGGAGGAGGCAGGGGTAGAGCTTGGATTATGCGGTTCCTGCCAATTGCGCCCGATCCACTGCTACCATCTGTAATCTGAAATTAAATAATTTATTCCTTGGTAGCACTTTCAGATACAATAGAAAACTTATTCACCCTTAAAGGCAGGGTCTAAGCCATATTGGTTTTGGAGCAGGTATGGGTTCGTTAGGGGTGAAAGCCTTCCGCTCCCCCAACAGTCTGGTGATGATGACAAGGCCGCCCTGGCCATCATCGTAGTCATTTAGAAATAAAAAAGGTATGGGTTCGTATTAACGAAATGAAAATAAATTTATTTGGAATGTATCTGTCACCGGAAAATAGCAAGAATCGTAAGTTGATCAATTTCCTAGGTAGTTGATTAACTTCCGGAAAATAATAATAAATGGCAGTTGAAATGTATTATTTAACATATGTATTTTAGTATTGATCATTTTATGGGGTCTTGCCGTTAAATAATCTGACGAAGGTGAGGTGAATGTTGATTGGTTTAATTTCTCTCGTGGTGTCATCCCGGCAACCAATCAGGGAACAGTGTATTAAGTTATGGGTAATAGTGCACCATTAAATAGTACATTGAGCAACGATTGGCCCATTTGAGGACGATTTTACTTGTGTCAAAATCGTAAATTATTAAATAACTGCCAAGCTACCGTAAGTTGATTAAATTACATTTCAACTACCATTTGTTATATTCCGAAAGTTAATCAACTAACTAGGAAATTGATCAACTTACGATTCTTACTATTTGCCGGTGACATATCCACTATTTGGATATTACTAGTGATTGCAGTGGAAGAGATAAGTATCTAGGAGCAAAAGGAACAATAATTTCTCGTTAATGTTCAATATCAAGTCATTATTACTGAGCCATATACCTGCTATAGGGCTTGTTTTGCAAATTTGCCCACCTGTCTTCAGTCTTCACCATGTACTAATAGTAGTTTTAATAATCACATACAAAAGCACAATCTATCAATAATTCTTATTTCCAATTACATACCAATATTATCTGCACAGGTGTCTGATAGCCCCATTCACTGAGCACCAGCTGGTTGACTCCCAGCAATGCAACTTCAATGCAAGTTTTGTCACCCTCTTCTAGTAGAAGTAACTTATTCTTGATACTTTCAAAGTCTCGGGTGAATGGGACGGACACTAGAAAAAAATCAGAAGTTTTATTATAATTTTAGGCAGTAAATAAGCAACATTATAAAATATGTGATTTAAATCTAAATTTTTAACTGGCTGTAAGCTAAGTAAGTAATGTTAAACTTATGTATTTTCAGAGCTGTGAGCTTTGTTCAGTAAATAATCAAAAATTTTATTGTAACTTAAAATTAATTTATTTTTGTACTAGCGTCAGGTTACAGGCCACTTTTCAGTCGTCTATATTGTTGTTCTCGAGCGAATCTTGACCGACTATGATGAATTGAAGCGGTTTCTAAAAGGTTATAACCACTATTGAAAACATCTTGTTAAATGGATATATAAACAGGAAATTGACACCAACGCCACTTACCTTCATAGGCAGACGAGAAAGTCACTAAGGACACATATTCTAACTTTGCATGGACTGTAAGATAGTCTAAAAAGGCGTTAATAGCCGCAGCGGCGATGGTCAGCCGGGTTTGTGTTTCCGAGCTGTCTGTGGACGGCACTGTCCTCGACATGGACAGTGATACGTCTAAAAGGATCACCGTAGGCATTTTTAGTAACTTTGTATAGTTAAAATGATGGAAATTCTAACAAAATAACATGTTTGTAAACGCGAGCAGATGATCACACACAACTTTGTATGGCTGACTATGCTGTCAATGTCAGATGCCGTTGTCACGCTGACGTTTTCGTTCTGAAAATATCTACGGCAATTTAAAGCTATGTTACGAATACAAAAAGGTAGATAAGAATGAAATCACTGAAATATTCAGACAGCTCGAAACCTAAGCTTGGCTTTGCATAGATTGTCTCAGTTTTAGTCAGTAATGTAGATAGTTCAGTTTTCAATCAACATGTTATAATAAATAAATAAAATATAAATAAACGCATTTCACTTATGCGACGTACATACGAAAAATGAACCAAATATGGCGTCAAGTAGTGTACCTACCTATTTATGTCTGCTTTTGGCTTAAACACGCGTATTTTATTTTATACCACTAAGGTGGCAACGAGCCCACGTCTACGGCCCGCCTGATATTAAGCAGTTCCTGTAGCCTATGGACGCCTGGAACACCAGGGGTATCACACGCGCGTTGCCCACTCAAACCCTCGGCTACCAATGCTGCACTCAATTCTCGAGCTCCGGAAACCCTACCCTACTAATCTCACCGGCGGACACACGACCTGGAGGTAATTTAACTGCGGTATTCTATACGGTGGAGGCACTTCCCCGGGCGGGCGGCTCAATTCGAGCGAAGATTCGCTATTCCATACTTCTCATACCATCATGTTTCGAACTCTCCGATCTACATTACAAAAATCGTCGTTCATCATTACAAAATTCGCATCACCGCCTCGGAACCTTGTGTCGGTGTTGTGTGTTAATCGCCTTAGATTTCTCGGTTTACAATATTTTTGTTTTCGAACATCAGCCATCTAGTCTGGATTGTTTTATTTAGCTGGTACTACATTTTACCGAAATTAACTTATTTTTGTGATGTTGTGGGTATTCAGCACGGTATTCAGTACCTAAGTATGGACGATGACAATGACAATAAAATATTTCAGGATGATATCAACGACGAGTATGAATTCAAGTACAATTTTGTTAGTACACCATGGGACGACCGAACTAAAAGGAGTAAAATTGGTATTATTGGCCTCTTGGTAACAATATTTGTCTCAACTTTGGCTTGTGTTACTCAGAACTTTGTCATGCATTTTGGAACATCAAAGACGATTAGAGGTAACTTGGAGATTAAATGCCATTTGGTGAAAATGGACCAATATAAGTTCGTGGCGAGGATTCACTCGGTAGCAACGCAGGAGCTTTTGTGTGTGGGCGCAGTAGTCAGCCCTACGTCAGTCATAGCCAATGGCGTCTGTGTAAAGGCTGGGGCAATCCGGTTGCATTTAGGAAGTCCGGCAGCGTAAGACTGTTAAATCATTTTGTTGTCCCTATTTTAAGACCAATTAGCAACTTTATTGCATTTTTCATTACAGGCCACGATGCAAAAAGGGATTCTCAGTAGATTTCGTCGACCCGATAAACCACGAAGGCACTGTTTCGAAACATCTAGTTCTCATAACCAGTATAGAAAACATGGCTGAATGTGCTGAGGCAATAAAAATTGGAGACGTTTTAGACTGGGATTCATCGGCTTACATAATTGGGAGACCTTTGCGAGGTGGGAGATCCCTGTCGCGGCAGCCAGTGAAGTTGGCTCGCAGCGACTCATTGACGGGTTATATGATGAGGGACTTGAATTTGCAAACCACGGTGTGCGTGAGAGACATGGGGAAGTGTCCTGTTCGAGCCGGAGATCTTCTCGTGCAGAACAATACGGTATTTGGTCTGGCTGCCACCAGCATGCATGTCACGGAGCAGAGCAAGCTGGCTTGCTTTGCCGATTTGAGGATTGTCCTTACGGAACTTAAAGAGCATGATGGCGACATTTTGGTGGACAAATTTGGTTAATAAAACCGTTGTGCGATTTATGTATTTTAACCTAACTAACTAACCTAAAGAAGTGTCACTATCTGCACTTATATTAACACCGCAAATAAGTGAATTCGATACGCAGGTACCTACCGTGCGTACCTACGATGTGTCCGGCGCGTGAAAAACCATAATATTAAAACAACATATATTTTCCTTAGTTTTTAATTGGGTTATAATAATGGTAGGAAGCAGCACAAAAAAAATAGTTATCAATGTGCATTATGTCTATGTGTGTTATGTTTTCTCCTGCGAGTATGCGAGGGCACTCTCACTGCCCCCAAATCCACTTCTTCAGGGGCCGTGAACCCTTTCCAGTCTTTGGTGGTTAAGTAGACGGCCAGCACTACGAGAAATGTAAGCACAGTGTACATGAACAGTCCGCTTCCTTGTAGCTGCTGTTTCATATTACCGGAACCTAAGGTCACTCTGAGGCAGGACTTTGGGCGGGTCTTACGCATCTTGTGCGATCAATCTATGTATCTGGAACAAAGAAAGTTACCATGTCATGATAAACTTGCAGAGTTCTAGCTAGGTAGCTAAGGTCCCTGGTACCACGCACACGGCGTTAGCATTTTTGAAATGAAGCAATAATAGGTTTCCTATTTCAGAATCTCAAGTGGTACCTAAGTCAATAATTTACTAGTTCATAAATTCACATTTGTAATTGGCGCGTGATGATTCCGTAGTGGTTAAGTTTTTATTTCAAACCTATGTATTTTTTGGAAAGAGTTATCTATACTTATAATAAATCTGTAGAGAGGTCAATTCTGTACATGAAATATATTTTCAAAATAACTATCAGGGGGTGATTAGTGAACGATACTGATGTGAAAAATGCAATCAGTAAAATTTTTGTCTGTCTGTCCGTATGTTCGTTATAGAAACAAAAACTACTGAACGGATTTTAACGAAACTTGTTACAATTATTCTTCATACTAACAATAAATAGGAGCAGAGCAGTGACGGGAAGTGTTGGGAAAACGGGAGAAATTTTAACCTGCATGTTTGAACGCGGATCACGCGAAAACTACTGCATGGAATTGAATGCGGTTTTTACCAATGTATTGCTAGAGGTCTAACTTAAAACTTAGGCACTAGGTATAGATAGGTATTATATGGAAGTCCGTTATTTTTGAAACCCGATATCCACGCGTGCGACGCCGCTGGCACTGGCAGTTAGTGTTTAATAAAAATAACTTGACCTAAAGTAGTTCTCTTGTTGTTGAGTCCGATCCTTGACAGAAGTCTCTGCCCTCTGCTAATTAAATACGCAGGAGATTACTTAAACGGTAGGCAGGGAGAGATCCAACGAATTCATTTAGCTTACCTATAGTTCATTCGCGTTAAGAAAATAGTGACTGACAGGACAGGTCACTGACAGGCCACTAGCCAATTAAAACGTTTTAAGTATAGATAACTCTTTCCAAAAAATACATCTAAGAAGTCTCTGCCCTCTGCTAATTAAATACGCAGGAGATTACTTAAACGGTAGGCAGGGAGAGATCCAACGAATTCATTTAGCTTACCTATAGTTCATTCGCGTTAAGAAAATAGTGACTGACAGGACAGGTCACTGACAGGCCACTAGCCAATTAAAACGTTTTAATTGGCTAGTGGCCTGTCAGTGACCTGTCAGTCACTATTTCTAGCGTTTTAATTGGGTAGTGGCCTGTCAGTGACCTGTCAGTCACTATTTTCTTAACGCGAATGAACTCTATATATAATAATATTTATATCTACCTATCCCTACAAATATTGTAGCTACATGCAATATACCTACATACTAATATGCAAAAATATTTGCCTTTCTGTCGCATCCGAAAGTCGTAACAATCGTAATGATTTATTTCAGCAGGGTAGTTCAAAGGCAGGAGCGAGAAAAGGGTGTTTTTATTAAATAATATATCACTTTCGTGTAGTTATGTGCTCGTCAGAAACTTTCTGTGATCAACTGAATCTGAATTCCATAGAAAAAGGTGTGACAATTTTTTTATAGGTACCTACCTACTATAAGGTACAAAGTCTATTCTATGTAAAAGAAAGATATAATTAAGAGTTAAATTATGTAGTAAGGTCATTTATGTAGTAGGTAAGGCCATTCTACTAATTCAACCATGCTGTGTTGACTACAATTTATCTACCTATCTAATCCTAGATTAGGACTCAGGTCTTAGATTGTATGGCGACAATTAAGCTTATGTAAGTATGTACCTGCCTAAAGAAAATTTCTTATACAGAGCTATATCCACTGGTAGTAGCTAAAGTAGGTAGATGAATGTTTCCCCCCTTCAAGGGCATTTTCTACCTGTTGAGCTTGTCATTTAGAATATGGTGATATGGAAAAGGCTTTCAAGGGGTTGCAATGCGTCGGTGTCGTGAATAGCAAATGCTCTTTTTGCGGGTTTTCAAGACATGGAAGATCCGGAGAAGCCAGGTTTGATTTGAAAATAATTTTTATAAATTAATCCGAGTGTTGGTGTTCGGGGCATTACCCAAATATGTACTTATACCTTATCATTTCGTTCTCAACTGTCTGTAAGGAAGGTGCAATGATAAGTTTCGGTAGGTATTCGTTTAAATAAACTACGGAACCCTAAAAATAAAGTTGCATATTAAAAAATATCTAAGTATTATCCTTGTATGCCGATGTGGGCGAACTCGCATTGCCGACTAAGTTTTATGACATGAGGCTCGCGCTGACACGAATTAACATTTTAATTGTGGCCGCCACGAGTGGTTTTCGGTACGTAAACTCCGCTTTGACAGCTAAGCTAGCCATGCTTAGGAATAGATGTGGAAATTTAATTGCCGTTCTTTATACGATATTGGCAGTTGCTGGATGGGGGAGGCCCGGGATAGAGAAATGTGGCGCGAATTAAAGGAGGCCTACGTTCAGCAGTGGACGGACCAAGGCTGTTGATTGATTGATTGATTGATACGATATTATTTGGCTGCATTAAGTAACTGAGTATAATCAGCTTAGTAGAATAATACGTAGCGACAATCAGATTGAATTCTAAAAATTGCTCTACACGGTAAGGACTCTGGTTCCATTAGAGTAGGTGAATCTTAGTATTGGGTAGGTGTTCATTTATCTACTTGCGCGCTACGCTCAAGCTACATTATCAACGTTAAGAAATCGTGTCGTGTTTTGTGACTTTTCCTTATCAATAGAATAAGTACCTATATTTTAAATATTTTCACTTCTTTTATAGCAGGACGTTCCATAACAATGGTTGGTAAGCTGGCAAACCTAATGTTAGCCTCGTGGAAAATCACCGTGATGCGTAAGGCGTGATATGACACCCAATCGCGCGAGTGACGAGCTTTTAATCGGTTATTATAATCACCACGACCCAGTAACGAATGCGTTAAATTGACACGACATCATCACAAACCGCGGTGACGTTACAATAACATGATTAGGGTATGTAAGTGTAATAATAAGGGAACGATTTCTCAATTACTAGGTATCAAAAAGATTTTCGTCTAGGTATACATATATATACTAATTTATCGTAAAATAGACTAGAGTAGCTACTTTACATCATTATTTTTTGTTAATGATAGTGCCCGCTCTATTTAATTAATTACTAAAGGCTTATACTTTCGATAGGACATTACCAAATGAAGATGTCCTGCGGTAGCTGTAAGATATACTTATACACGGGCAGTTGAAATATCTACATAACTGTACAATTATTATTATACCTACTTTCATACGATCTGAACTTTGCAATGACTCTACGTAAAGACGTATTCTCTTTAAATCCCCTCTCATCCTTCCCTCAGTATCCGACATTGGATAGCAAAAAGAATGACTTTAGAATTGCGTTATCGCAACGACGATGTAAAAGAATGAGCAAATCACGTAATTCGAGGGGCGAAGTGGCGTAAACGAGGGCATAACGAACTGAAACCGGCATTAGCATACGAAATCTAACACAGAATTAGCCTTGTTTGAAGCTGGGTGCGCAAGGACTCGGCTCACAAGGAAATGTGTGTTTAAAAAATGATTGCAATAAAATATAGAGCATGATAGGTATTCGTTACGCATAGGTATTATTATGACGAAGCTGGAACCAGAGTGATCTAAGGGACATTTTGGCAAAAATGGTTCGTGTAAAACACAATTGCAAAGAAAAAATATTATTCTTTCAGACTAAGGTGATCTAAGTGCTTCCCAGTAGGTAAACTCATTAGTCGTACATACCTATGACTAAAAATGAACAAGAAAAAAAGTTCATATACATCTTCTATACCTATAATAAATCTGTAGAGAGGTCAATTCTGTACATTGCATATATTTTCAAAATAACTATCAGGGGATGATTAGTGATCGATACTGATGCCAAAAATGCAATCAGTAGAAACAAAAACGGATTTTAACGAAACTTCGTACAATTATTCTTCATACCCCTGGGCAGGTTATAGGATACTTTTCATCACGCTACGATCTATAGGAGCAGAGCAGTGAAGGAAAATGTTGGGAAAACGGGAGAACTTTTAATCTGTATGTTTGAACGTGCATCACGCAAAAGCTACTGCATGGAACTGAATGTGGTTTTCACCAATGTATTGCTAGAGGTCTAATTAAAATTTAGACACCATTTTATGAAAGTCCGTTATTTTTGAAACCCGATATCAAAGCGTGCGACGCCGCTGGCACAGCTAGTTTCTCATAATGCGTTAATAAATTTAAATTTTGGATCACTTTTATATGTTTAATTTTTCAAATTATTACCGGTTTATTTTTAACAATATATTATACAGCTAATATTGAATTAGCATTTTATAGAGTAAATTATATTTGAAAGAGGTAGGGCATAGCGAATCTTCGCTCGAATTGAGCTGCCCGTCCGTTGAAGGACCTCCACCCTATAGAATACCGCAGTCAAATGACCTCCGGGTCGTGTTTCTGCTGGTGAGTAGGGTTTCCGGAGCTCGTGGGGGGTTAGGGTTGGGCCAGCATGGCAGTGGCAACTGACAGGTAACTAACCAGTTACTTGCCAGTTGTCACAGCGACTAGGGCTTCTCTTTCGCTTACCATCAGGCGAAGGGAAGCCATTATGTCGAGCTACTATAAAAAAGAAAAAAAAACGTAGCGAGAAGTACTGAACATTTTATAGTATGCATTAGGTAGGTACGTTCAATGAACTCATCTCCTACCTTTAGTTCTGAGTCATGTCGGTCTGGTATCAAAAAACTCTCGGCAGATAGGCATGGAACGTAATCTGAAATGGAATAAACTTTGTATTATAAAATAAGTACCTACAATAGTTACATTTTAATTTCCAAAGTTACTATATAGACTACATAGTAGTAGTTCAACTGGTATAAGTAAGTATATTTTTTAAGCACTCCTGGTATGATTTCAAGTTATTGTCTCTCTGTTTCGGCTGCTCATAAGCTGTGGTCGGAGGGATAACCTCAATTGATTCATCAATGGGATCACTACCTACTTTCTAAAGATGTGTGACCAATTCCAGCGCAGAAATACCCATTTAGATTTGATTTACATTGTTTACGTTCTTTTAATATGCTTAGATATTTTAAATCTTACTTTGCATTGTGATTTGTTTGAGCAAATATCAATTTGACGGGTACTTTGACAATAGAGACGCCAACTTTCATGGACGTCAATACATTAATTGTTTTTTTTTTAAATATATAAGAGTATTCACTACTAAAATAAATTTAACTGAATAATTAACATAAAAAAGGAAAAGAAGAAACCTTATGTACCGTTAATAATAAATGAGCAGATGAGTGTATGGCTAAACAAAGATTAATCCAGATTTAAAGTAAGGACCACGACGGTTCTAAAACAGTTGGCGTAAACATTGTTTAAGTAAACGATGTACTCTAAAGAAAATTTGCAAATCTTCTTTACGCAACTTTAAGGTAAGATAAATGGCAGGATTAGCATAATCCAGAAAAGGGCCTAATGCAAATAAAACCTAATTCTCGAGGATGATCAACCTTCACAACCGATTTGTGAGAATGATTTGAATAATGGTCAGATCGTGCATGATTTTATGTAAAAAAGAAATAATATCCACTTAGCTAGCGCTTAGCTTATAAAAAATTTACCTTGTTATGGGTATTACAAGTTAAGGTTAAGGTAAATATTATATACTTACCTTTGAGCAGTCTTAGAAGATTTCTTTCTTACATTCTTTTGAAAAAAGCACATGGTATGGTATTTTCCCATTATAATACTGCGTTCCCAGCTGGTAGTAGCCTTCCTTTGGACGAGTTGCGAGTGTTTATTTCAATCCTATGCAATAAAACAAAGTGCTTTATTTTAATTTTCAGATTTCTTCCTTTTGAAAATGATGTTGTGATCAGGATCACAACCAAAACTGTTCAGTAGATATCACTGATCAATCGTATGCTTGTGTAAGTATGTGAAAAATCAAACTGATAGGGAATAAATGACTTTGTAAGTCGAAAATTGTCAACTGAAATTAAAAAGGAAAATTCCATCGAACTTAATTTGCAATCACCGATCATTACGTAAAGAAATATCGTAGGGCGTTTTAATATTAATGAGCCGACAGCAGCCCCCAATAAAACATTTAATAGTCGTCTTGTTTATCTCGTAAAGGAATGATCGGACATGAAATATTAATTAAACTCGATAGTCTGGGTAGGTATAGCCTCAGATTAATGGTATAGCCCAGTATAGCCTCATAAGAAGTCTTACATATTTGCTAATTCATCATATCTACTTACTTTTATAAATCACTAGGGTGGCAAACAACCCTACGACCTGATGTAAGCGGTTACATTAGGGTTAGCAGCCTATGGATGCCTGCCTGTATATTTACAGGTATAGATACACACCCTAACCCCCGACTGCCGATGCAGCCCTGCGACCCGGAGGTCATTTAGCTTCCCCGGGCGGGGAAGTACCTCCATCCTATTAAACCTTTTTTCTACCATTCCCTACAACAGGAAATAATAATATTATCTTGCAGTCAAGATAACTATGGCCACAACGGCATATTTTCAAGGAGGTTAGCCACTACGCAGGAGATACTAAAGTGCACACGTGTGTGCGCAAACACACTCTCTATTCCTTCACTCTATCTGATGGGACGATACTAGGAGTTATTACTCGGCCAGAAAGACCGACCGAAAGGACCAACGATTCGAACCACAGGGTTAGCGTTCTTACCGATGCACGGTGGTGTATCACCGCCGACTTCCTGAGAACGACTCTGGAGATGCTACCGAATTTCCAATTACAGAAAAACCCAGTGATCATTTCTGCCCCACCCGGGTTTCGTGCCGGGACCTCTCGGTTGCAGATGTCACATGGCATCGGCGTATGCACTAAGTACCTATCGTATATCAACATGCTTTCGATTCAAAATTTTCGAAATTAAAACGATTCGAACTGATGAACATTTAGCCGAATCGGACATTACAGATTGCAAGAAAAACATTTTCACAATAGAAACAGACAGAAATGTATCGTATACCTAACTAAACTATGTAGGATCTTAAATACTGGATAGTGGGTGAGGATAACAGAAGAGCTATACATAGCTGTTTGCAAGTTGCATGTCTAAATGCCCGGAAACCACGTGTGATTGGACCGTTTAATGAATATATCTATTGTACATATTGGATCGATAAGTGTTCGAAGGAGAAACCGTGGCGAATTTTCAACATCAGTTTAAGTTGAAGGCTTTTTAAAGTCACAGTACATAGTTATCTACTGTCATACCCATGGGGGTGAGAGCCTTCCGCTCCCCCAGTCCGGTAATGATGACAAGGCCGCCCTGGCAATCTTCATAGTCACTTTAAAAAAAATCTGTCATATACAATAACATCTATGTCGACTGACCCTGTGTCTTTTTTGGTGATTGATAGTAAACCTGGGTTCTTAACGAAGGGTGGTTTCACGCCCCAACCTCCGTAAAAAAATATGAACATTTGGGTTTGTCCTGCGGATGGGTGTTAATATTGTATAGATACCTAGATAGATACTCTTTAGTGCACACCAAAAATTTGATTTACAACTAGACACAGTATACCTACCTACAGTTGTTGCAAAATTTAAGCGGTATTATAGCTATGATGGAATAGCAAGACAGAAAGGGTGAGAGGGTGTAGTTGATACGATATACTTAAAAGTAACAGCAAATTACATAATACATATAATAAAATAATGAAGTAATAAACGAAATATGTAGAAAACAAAGCTGAAATCTGTAAAAAATTGTAAAATATTAGTACACTTATAAATGTATTCAAGTATACATATTATATTTCCAGTATTTTCATTGATTCCGTTTTCTTACTTTAGGATCAATAGATATATTAAATACATGTACCTACTAATTAATGATCTAATAGCCTTTGGCTGACCTAAACTAGATGCCTATCACTAGATTCTCCTAGGACACATTCAGACTCAAGTCAATAGTGAAAAGTTAGTGTTTAAACAGACGTGATCGGAATAGGTACTATCCTGGTATGAGGGTTTCATAGGGCATGTAAATCTATATCTGAAAGCGAAATACCACTCACTAATTAATCACGGGATCTCAGAAACTATTATACCTAGAAACTTAAAATTTCCCAGGTAGATTAGGTTCCGTGTAAGCTGTAGATCTTGGCTAAGAACGAAACTCCACCGCTCAGCGGGTAAAACGGGGGCTGGAGTTTTAAAATATTTAGTATTAGGTATAAGTCTTGCATTGCACCCGTGCGAAGCCTAGTTTGCTATAAAATGTGTAGTGTGCTTTCATTGGTTAACTCTTAAAAACAATTTTTACACATTCATTCGTACATAAATAATAAGAAAATAAAACAACCATCATTAAGTATATGTATTTTGAAAGTGCTATTGTTGATCCAACTGGTGCAAATAGATGCATTAGCATACATACTAGCGCGTAGGATCATCCGAGTTAGGGCGCAAACTACTTATACAGTATAAGCATATTTAGAATCATATTATGTATTTATAAAATACTGTAAATTTTTGCGTTGCACGTAGGAATTTCTCGACTCGAGAAGTAATCTTTGTTCTTTTTATCCAGCAATGCACTTGTGTAGGTTTTATAATGGTATCATAGGAGTGAGTGGGTCTGCTTGATACCTACCTATATAGGGCTAAGTCACTTGTTTTCAGAACCAATAATTCAGAATTGTTATCGTTTTAAGATGTGTATATATTAAATGTACTTAATATTGTCGAATAGTAGGTACCGCCCATGTACCTACCTGCATCAATTAACGAATTAATAAAAAATCGAAAGTTGAATCGAAAGTCCAGCGGACCAATTCAAACCAGTAATAGGACGCCCCTATTTATAGGACTTGTTGACTAAAGAGACCATAATATTCCAAATAGTTGTCTATCTAAGCAACTTTATACAACTCACTTATCTAGTAACTAAGTTAGGAGAATTCTTGATACTATTGCAACTTTGTCATTAAGTTTCACGTAAATATGTGTGCGTGCATGCCGCGTGTTTACGTTGATAGTCGAAATATCGATCAATCAACGTTGACAATGACCCTTCAAGGTCTCGACGAATTGATGAACTCTACTTTCGACTATGCAACGTGCTACAAATAGAAGGAATTACTAATGTGACATAATAAATAAACATAAATTGAAGTTAGTTCACTAACGCAGTATAGAATGAGGGGTGCAGAGGCATCTTACGGGCAAGCATGGCGCTGGCAACCGATAGGAAACGTGACCTGTCTGCTTACCATATAGTGAGTAAGAAAGATAGGGCATAGCGAATCTTCGCTCGAATTGGGCCGCTCGTCCGGGGAAGGACCTCCACCCTATAGAATACTGCAGCAAAATGACCTCTGGGTCGTGTTTCTGCCGGTGAGTAGGGTTTCCGGAGCTCGTGGAGGGTTAGGGTTGGGCCGGCATGGCGGTGGCAACTGATAGGTAACTGACCAGTTACTTGCCCGTTGTCACAGCGACTTGGGCTTCTCTTTCGCTTTCCATCAGGCGTAGAGAAGCCATTATGTCGAGCCACTATAAAAAAGAAGTGAATGCAGTAAAATATCAACACTGATCACTGCAGTAAAATATAGCCACATAATTTGTGCCCTCCAACATGGTGGGAGGATGACTTGAGAATGATATCTGGATGAGAATGGATACAGATTATCCAGGATCTGGATGGTTGGTGTTCTCTGGGGGAGGATTACGATCAGCAGTGGACAACAAGGCTTTTCAGAGACATCTGAATTTGTCCTCCCTTTTTCTTTCCATTACAGGTTTGAGACTTCACCAATGTTCTGTACCTACAGCTTTTCTGTGCTCAAATATGTACCTAATAACAACTGATAAGTAATTACTATAACGGATGTACGAGTAGATTTTATCTTCCTGCTATCCCAGGTATCTAATGTGGTGAACCCGTGTCCAATCGCAGGTTATACAAACCTCTGTGAATTTTACATTACACCATATCTTCCAATTAAAAAGAAGTTATTGAAAAAAAAGTGTGGAATGCAATTATGCAGGTCGTCATAGTCCACTCCAAAGATACTTTTCTTTCTAAAGGCCACGCCTAATAATGATGTTGAAGTGATGATGTCAAGACCTAGTTGGTCATTCAGTGCACCGTTGCTTAGGCCGTCACCTCTTTGTGGTTCCTCTGTAAAAGCATGGTGTTGTGTATTCAATTCGTTATATTTCTTGAACTTTGTCTTTTTTAATAAAAATGATGTCGTAATAAACACGTGTGCCCACGCGACGCCGCGCCGCGGAGCAAGTCCATCTGCGCGAGTCAAGGTACTTCATTAAACTCAAACGGATTAACTATAGCACGAGTAATATCTCACTTTACGTTCACGAATGCTTTCATTTGCCAAGTACAACTCAAGCCGGTTATAAAGTTAGCTGTATACCGTTTTACAATGTGCCTTACTGGATTATTCTTCAACAATTGTTTAATCACCGCATCTGAGCGCGCTCACAAAAGAGTGTCACTTCAAAAGTAGCTCGTTATCAAAGAAATTTACTTATTTAATTTCGAGTTTGTATGCTAGTAAATGATTATCAAATAGAAAAAAGTCCTTGCCGGACTCTTTGTTCCCCGAGCGAGACATACAACCTTCAGGTCGTATTTTTCTGGGAAAACATGCTCCATCAATAGGCTTCAATGTCACTTAACATCAGGTGAATTGTAGCCAACGCAAACCCATTAGGTATAAAAAAATAAAAACTATAAAAAATTGCCTTTATTATTTTATCGAATTTTAGGTATTCAAAAAATATATATATCTTATTCTTAAAACAGACACCACCTCACCCTTTCTATTCTCCCTACCATGCTAGATTTCCACCAAAACTTTTGTTCGTTTGAAAGAGGTCGCTCAAGGCGATAAGACTATGCCTGGTTCTAGGTCACTTTTTTGGTGTCCAATAAAGTTTCTATCTGTCTACAGAAATACGTACGTAATAGTATTTTGCGTCTTTGGGTTAAAACTTTACGGAAGAAACTTCCAAAGCGAGCTTTTCAAATGTATACGGCTTGATGACCCTCAAGAAACGTACCTACAAATTCCTCAAAGGCCGGAATACAACTGTGACCTCAATAGTTTTCTGGCTGTCTCTTTGCGGTGTTAATTAGGAGATTACTTTGTATTTGTTTACTCACTAAGTATAATATATTATAGAAATGGGCTTGGCAAAACTCAATGTCCATAAAAACAAAACTCTTATATATAGGCCCTTCTACATATCGCTCCAATGAAAATAGTTAAAGAGTATGTGTTCAAAGGGAAATCTTGGGAACTTAAAGGAAACAGTGAAAAACATTTTAATTAAAAGCTTTATAGGCATGTACAAGCTTTTGAATATAAATACAAACTTGTAACTTGATATTTATATGGTTATAGAGGTTTTAGTTTGTTTTGTTTGATAGATCTTATCACTTTCAAAATCTTAATAGACAGGGTATACCTTTGATAATTAAGTACCTACTTCTTCTACATTAGGTACTTAGTATTTCTCTTACGGAACTTTAACTACTTATAAAATAAGTAAGATATATAAGAATTATGATGCAATTCTTACAAATACTATAAATGCGAAAGTGAGTTACTTTTATTAATTCTATCACGTCAAAATAACTGAACCGATTTAAAATCCTCTCTCGAACAACTCGTTCTGGACATCTTTATCATCCGCATACCATTCAGACGATAGTGGCGCGCACCAAGAGGTTCAGTTAATCGTTCCTGCCCCGTGCCATTCATTAAGTCAGGGAATGCCCTTCCAGCTCCTGTTCCATGTGTTTATTTCCTCTTACAATCCTGGGTTCTTTAGTAGCCTAGATAATGTTACTTACTTACTATGAGTATCTATCGATATTCAGTTGGATACCAGTTCTTGTCGGTAAGTAGGGACTTATCAACAAGTGGTTACTTATGGTTTAATTCTTTGAAAATAAAAAATACGTAAAAATACTTGCTCGTCATATGTGTGACTGAAATTCGCGTCTTATGAACATCAATAATCTATCTTCTATCTATATATATGTCACCGGAAAATAACAAAACTCGTAAATTGATCAATTTCCTAGGTAGTTGGTTAACTACCGGAAAATAATAAACAGCAGTTGAAATTGGTGAAAACCGCATTTAAATCCATGCGGATTTGAATGCGGTTTTCACCAATGTCTTGCTAGAGGTCCAACTTAAAATTTAGGATAACCATTTTAAGGAAGTCCGTTATTTTTTAAACTCGTTATCCACGCGTGCGACGCCGCCGGCACAGCTACGCTACTCATAATAAGAAGTTAGAATACTTCACGAAATTGACTTGGTTCTAATAAGACTAGACAAACTTCTTTATAGAAATAAGTTAACCGTTACAATAATAATGTATTACGAGTTCATTTTTATTTTATTTTTATTAGAAACACTGTAGGGAATTTATTAACTAATAACTTAAGTTGTTTTGTAGGTTAAAATGTACTTTCCTTGAGTAGTTTCGTGAAAATGGTCATAATATAAGATAGTAAATAATTCGATTTTAAAAACTAGGTACAAGTAGCTCTTTATCTTTGTAAAGAGTACAGTATTTTGGTAGATGCATTCGCTTCTATGACAAATAGAGATAAGGCTTGTTTTTAAAAGAAAATTGTAGCGGATGGGGCAGGGGTCTACTGGGTGGAATCAAAACACTCTATGAAACCACAAACACTTTTCTATGCCAGCCGCGAAGAACGGTATACAACATCAAGACAATAACAATACAAATAAAAACATGGCAACGTAAGACGGACTATACATAACATGTACATAATAAATAATAATTGATCATCGAATTTTACTGTTGACCATCTCTTGATGAGTAATTTTATCTTTTTGTTAATCTTTCTACAAATATCAGGTAATTATATAAAATACGCATTACGCATACGCAAACTTTAACAGAGCGTACTTCAATGGAATAATATTCACAAATTGGTACAACCGTTTTTAGACCTACCTTTTTATAACTATTTATGTTTTACTGCCCCATACATACCTACCTAAGTTTTTAAATATAATAAAAAATTACATAAGGTACTTATAAAAAAATTTTTATAAGTACCTTTCTACAGAATAGAATACAACTAAGACTATAGCGGTCACTAATTTGTAGAGTCGACAATTTGCTTCGACATTACTTCTTATTACTACTTCAGTTCGACATCACGTACTTACTTCGATACAACGTGTCAGCCTCACATTAGTTAGAGGCTCAGTGAGCGCCACCCTTGACCTACGTTAAGGTCTAAAGACCAGATAACTCTCCAACTTCAAAGCTCAAGTCCCGTAAATCACCTTAATCGCAAATTTCCCGATATTCATAGCTTAGCGTACACACGAGCCAAAAGAGAGAACTTCCCAACTAGTTTAAGCCACACATATCTCAAAAAGTTAGGAGCGATCAGTGCCCGGTGCATATTTCGATCGCTTTCAAACTCCCATTCCCCTCGCGCTTATTCTAATGTGCATATTATTTGAACTTAACTTATCAAACTGTTTGGAACTAAATCGAAAACAATTTAACTTGCATTTTGCTATCTGCGTGTCGAATGTGTTATGTGGGTTTCAAAATGAAGCACCATTGGAATAATTGTAACGAAATGCATCGTACCCATAAATCGTACCCATGAAGCAAATATCGTAATTGTTGAATTTAAATATAGACCTCATCCACAGATCCATGATTTCAAAAAAGTTTGGCGACTCATGTCTATTTCGTACATTCGTGCACGCATTTATTTTATTTTCTCTATTATTTATTTAAATGTTGCTTCCGTAAGTTTGACATTGATTGGCAAAGGTTTATATCTGTTTGCTTGTTGCCTCATTTGTGACTATGCCTGTGGTATAATACAAAAATACACAGTCGATGTTGCGTCAATCAGCGCAAGTCCAGCGGATGGTTATGGTAATTTAAAAAAAACGTCGTCGAATATTAATTGCTTTAATTTGAAAAAAAATGACGATGACGTTTGCGGGGGCGGTCATTGAGAGAGTGACATGAATGACAGTGGCGCATGCGCGCGGCGCGCGTTTGCAGCGGGATATAAGCACGCGGCGGGTGCCCGTCACCGCACAACTTTGGCGCGCCCAAACGTTCTAACAGGACTTGGGGACACACACACGGCACTTCCGACCGACACTTTGTGACTTGTGACCAAGTTCCGAAAAGTGCACAGATATTATCGAACACTATCAGAGAACTTTAGTTTTGTTTTAACGTTTCCGCAGCGCGCAACCACTGTCTCCAACCGCGAGGTAAGTTACTTTAAGTTAATAATTAAATTACAATTTATTACTATAGTAATCGTATATAAAGCAAGCACTGTTTTAAGCAAATTAAGGCGATTATTCCGTGAGGTATTTTATCTAAAAAGCCAAAGACAATTTTCTTATTTTAAATTAAAACTTTTCACGGGACTTTATTCTGAATAGGCGCATATTACTTAATTATCTACTTTTAACAATAACACACTTATAAACCAAATAAAAGTGTGAGGTATAGGTAGGTTCGTTGTAAGGGAAATATTCGCACGATGAGTTTGTAACAGCTTAAATTTGTTTCGTACTTTACCGTAAAATTTGAGAAGGAATTTGCGCCGGTGCTTTTCAATTTCCTGTATTTACCTTTTGGGCAAAACTTATATAAATTGTTAAAGTACCTACGTTGTTATCTAAAAAAAAGATATGAAACTTTTTTGGCATGAACTACTAACGTTTTCTTTTTTTAAATTATCCTGTTTTTACCATGGAAGTATTAAGTAAAGTACTCAATACTTCCATGGTTTTTTTACATATCAATTTAACAAAAGAAGTTACTAAAAAAGTTTCTAAATAAATTGACGTCAGTATGTAGTATTTCAAAGTAGGTACATCAATGGTAGTTTTTTAAGAAGTTTAAGAATTAGGTATTTGATCATTGGGAATGTAAATAAGTACGTAGGTACTGGGGGTAGCCCCGTTGTTAGTGAAATTAACATCATTAATGACAATAATGTTCTTAACTTATAATAAATATGAAGTAAAAAAATAGGCAATTGTTGATAAAAACATATTTAACGTACATAACTCCCCTCCCTAGCCTCACAGACATTTTTCTAAATATAAATTCCAATGATATCGTACCGTATGGTTTTATATAACAGGATGTGGCGAAAGGTTGAGCTTAAAAATTATCTAACTTTCATCGTTAATACCAATACGTACAATTTTAAAATTAGATTATTTTCGGCGCAGGTAAATTTTTATATGTATTTATATTTTGTAAATCTATAAGCATTGTAAAGAGACATCATAGAAAACCGCTAATTTTAATAAGAACCAAAATAAAATTAAGGGAATCCGCCTTGCATAACTATGCAGTCTAAAATAGTAGATAATGTTAATCAATACAACCCTAACAAGGTAATGTAAAAAGGAAGTTAGATAAAATAAAGATTTTTATGCATTGGGAACATGACGGCTGATAGGTATGAATAAAAGAAGAAAACATATTGCGCCGACTCCAGCTATAGGAACAGGGCATTCGAAAGATTTTCATTACACTGAATAATATAACAATTATAAAAGTACACAATGAATATTATAAAATTACACAGCTTATGGAGAGGCCCATGTCCAGCAGTGGACTACGGCTGATGATGATAATTTTTGTACTTCGATATTAGTAAGTATTCTATGATTAAGTTAAACGTTATTTTATGTTATCGTCATCATAAGCATATTCAGCCGTACGAGGTCCACTGCAGGACTTGGCCTCCTCCAAAGACTTCCACTACGGCCGGTTGAAAGTTGCCCGCATTCAGGCCCAACCTTGTATTACCTACTGTTGCAATTTTAATTACCAAAATTCTAGTGTTAATTGACCCCATATGTAGGCTCGAGGTAGGATCATGACGACAGGAAGGCAAGTTATTATTATACTACACTGGAACAATAATTGCTTTCTGATCTAGGGAACTCGAAAGCCAAACTGATTGGACCATGGTTACTTATGCAGGATTATTGTCTAAATGTGCGTGTTTTGCATTATCCTCCAATCGCGCATTATCTTAAATTTAAATAACTTTTCCATAGCTTTAACACCTTTCAATAAATATAATATGACCGAACAACGAGACAATTTTACGGTTTCACATAAATAACAACATTTGATAAAAATTTTAACATAATAAGAGTACCTACTTATAAATAAAAGATATCTTAGGAATCGTCGGAAGCTGAAAATATTTTAGCAGATAATCTATGAAAAACGTGGAAAATACCTATTCATAAATTCAATACACGTAGATATTAAATATTTAATTATTCATTATGGTGAGCATTACCACTTATTAATTTTAAAGTACGTTACATCCTAATCCCGAGCCGGCAAGCTCATTTAATGGGTCTGCGTCAGATTGAATATGTCATTTTATGGATTATAAACACGCCGTATATCCCCTAAATAATAATAATCACGCCTTGCAGTAATTTCCATACCCACAATCCACATAGGTATTTAATTAACTTTGATGGCCATGGCAGATACAAGTAATGATGACTGCCCAAAACTGTCATCGATAACTTTTGCGTCTGGTTTTTCAGTACCAAAGTTACTAAGGAAGTCATCGAATTTTTTGTATGGTAAAATCGACGGACACTGAATATCGCATTGTGTACGGTTGCATGAATGTTGGAAAGTCTCGAGTTAAATTCTTATCAAAACTTGAAAAGGAAAGAAAATTTAAGACTGTTTAAACTACAGTTCGTATAATAACTATGTATGAATCCCTAATTTTAAATTTGTAAAAAGCTTATTCGAATGAATTTAAGAAACGAAAAGTTTCACTCCTAGAAATCTCGACTATTATAGTCTTTTGGTGTGCACAGGGTCTGATAATTTAGTTTATTATTTTCCGCAAATATATAAAATGATATGTAAGTAAATAGCTTTCTTTGAAGAGACGTGATATATTTTCTCATGACATACTTAAATTAATCTGTTTCAATGGAATTGATTCTCACTCAGCACATGTTCTCAATATGTACTTATATCGTACAGAATTGTTCCGGTTGGGTAAATGTGAAATATTTCTAACCTTTTACACGGGACAAAGTTAGTCAATCGAATAATTCTGTGTCTAATGTTTCATGTCGGGATCTCGATTCTATGATAATGTTAAATGGCCAGTATTATATTTATTATTTAACTGTAGTCGCCTTTAGATACGGGAACGTACCACCCCTCCTAGTCCTTTGGAAGGCTTTCGTAGGGGCACAGCCTAGGAGTTCATCAGCCTATCGCAGTCCACTACTGGACATAGGGCAGGCGATCGCAAGGCGGAGATTCTCGTTCGCTCCGGTGAAGTTGCTGGCCGTCATCGGCCTGTGGTATTTAGCTACGCCTTCAATCGTGATGCCAGTCGGTTGCCAGAGTTGCTATTTAAGTTATTTTGCATTTTAAAATAAAAAAACAACAAAATAACGAATAGGTACCTATTGATACAATTTTCCAATAATCAATTAGCGTATCGATATGAGTTACACTATTCAACGCGGTTTCCAATAAATTATATTATATTATGGCGTGTGTCATGCTTACTTAGGATCCCTTAAATCTCTTTTAACAGTAAATTAATTAAATAGAATTCCAACGTGATCAAAGATTTTGATATTCATTTTGGACTATTTTATCTACATGTTACTGCTATTATTTATCTTCATTAGGTATATCTACATGAATATATACAATAATCTAAAGATGAGTACGTAGTTTGTTTTTTAATTTACCATCTTGATCGTTTACAAAGAAAATGACTTTTATTTGAACCGTCCGCGTGCGTTACAATTCTGCTAAAATACTTAAAAACAATAAAACACGTCACCTACTTTGCAAGCGGTTTTGGTAACTTTTGCTAACTTAATGGTTAGGTATTATTTTAAATAAATGTAAATATTTAATTAAAATTTCTCTGTAAATTTTTAATTCTGTGATCAAGCGGACCAACGGCTACACCAAGCTTTCTGATGCTATGCCCAGGGGTATATCACCGCCACCTTAGGAGTCAGGATACTCCCAGGCTTACCCAGTAGGTAATTTCTTGACAAACCCAGTAACACTTTTTGGTTCAACCCGGAATTCAGACCTTTTGGTTTTTACGGCAAGTGCGTAGTAATAGTAAGCCACTGGACCAATCTGGCAGTAGGTTTATTCATATTACCATCAGATTCTGAAGGTTAGAGAAGGGCACTACTCAAAACATTTTGGAAACAAAATATGCTTTGTCACTGTCAAATCGGAGAAAAATACCAGTGTTCTGAATAGAGAGACTACCCTGACTTATCTCGAATCATGGTCCACTAAGCGAATACTCAAGACGCCAAAGGGACAATGCCCGTCCGTGTGTCACTCAGTTAAGATATTGCGTTCTGCTAAAACTATTTTCATTAAAGACATATCAAGATATTGAATGTCCAACAATTGCAGGGCTGCACTAATTATTCAAGGCACTCGCAGTGAACCATTGTTCCGCCGATCCCACTTACTGAGGGTTCTCCCTCACTCCCGCCCTCCTATTGTGTAGAAATACCAACTTCGTTGCTCTTTATGATATAAACACTAGGGAAGTAAACAATACGACATTTCTATGCTCTGTGTAAACATCTTTTCATGGAATGATTCTAGTGAACATGTAGTGTGTTCGACAGCGGAGTTCGATAACACCTGAGTATTTTGATGACCTAGATAGCGATTTGCTATTCTACCGAATGAGGAAAGTCAAGGCTAGCTTAAAGAGAAGCAAAAAGGGGTGTAGCAAAAACGTTGCTTTTTGAACGCCTTCATACTTCGCCGTATGTTTATATTCCGAGGTGCGTTTTCGACGCGTCGTCTTAACCGAAACCTTATACGAAACCTAGGGTCATAGGTGGTGCATCCTGCTGAATAACTGACGAGGCTCTGTCAACCGTGGCGGTATAACCAACGATTGAGGGCTTAGCTGAATATCACAGGCCGATAACGGGCAGCAGCGTCACCGGAGCGAGAACGTCCTGCGATCGCCAACTTGCCTGTGCAGCGTAGCGATTCTAGATAAAGCCTCCAGATGTTTTCCCAAGGCGGCGAAAAACTGCAGAGGCCTATGTCCAGCAGTGGACTGCTATAGGCTTATGATGATGATGATAAGGGTCATAGGTTATATTGCCAACTTGTATTTTAGTTTGAAAGATAATCCTCAGTCACTAATTAAGTAACTCCAATCAATATCACTGGTCAGACCCTATTTTTTTTCTCTTTTTTTTTCATGTAGGTAATTTGTAGGTATGTGATAACCTTTCTAACAAATTTTACTCTAATTATAGGTACATATTCTATGTTACGTTTTTAGTGAAGTTTGTGTCTAAAATTAAATATAATTTTTCCTCGTAAGCTTTATGCGCGTTATAAGCCGGCCATAGTAAACAATATGATTCTTTTCATCCTTCATACAATTCTGGCTTCGTATTTTGGCATCTCTCATTCTGAAGAAGCTTTGAATCTTTTAACAAAAGGCATAATATTAATCATTCGGTAATATTACTACCATTGGTAGCTACGAGTATACGGTCCACCATTGAATACTATAAAAGGAAATGTCAGGCTGCGTCGGAACAGAAAAAAAATCGTTTTGTTTACCTTAAACGTACTAGCTAATATCAAACCTAGTGAACAATTCAATGAATAAACACATACCTACTCGTATTAGGAGAAAATAAAACTGTAACAAAATACTTCTTTATTGCGTCAAAAACATACAGAAGAAAAATATTTTCTATAATTGGTCGTCTATATTTGAATGAAATCAAATTGCGCACCTTTCCTTTTCTTTCGATTTTAAAATGTCTGAAATGTTATACATTTTTAACCGACTTCATTCCTTAGACTTCGATGAGAGACGAAAGCGATAATATAAATTTTATTAAGAAGTTTACATAATAAAATATGTTAGTCATTTTTGCTGTGGCTGAGGTGCACCACTGCAGACCATGGCACATTTGCTCATCTCCCAGCTGTGTCCCACTACGTGAACGTAGATGATCTTTGCAGGGTGAGCGACAATGGCATCCAGATCGCCAAGTTTTGGACTGGTTTTGTTTGAGGTGGATTGCCATTGACTCGAGTAGAAGAAGAAGAGTCATTTTTTAATTTAAAAATGTGAGTTCAGGAAGCGCTTAGACCTAATGAAGTTATGTAGGTACGACATGCTGGATCTGGAAAGCGTTTAATCAAGAGTTTAGGAGGGTTTTAAAATCTAAGAAAAACAGGGTCCCTTATTTGTAGTACGGAACCACGGACTGTAACGTGTACAACGTTCAAAGGTCTGTTGTTTGCAGGCCTAACATGAAAGCGTTTCCGTTAACTCCCAAATCGTCTGAATTGCGTTCACATTGTTTGTCTATGACGAACAATCAGAAAGAACTCCTAACAATTCGCAACCGGAATAAAGTATCATCTTTATAAATATGCTTTGAGCAACGACCGCAGAAGCTGCAGAAATGTGAGGTAAAAGGACTTTCGTTTTTTTATATAAGAATTGGATAAAGCTTCTAATCTAAATAGCAAAATGATTAGATCTGTTTACATTTCATAGATTGAAACGTTCAAAATCAAAGTCAATACACATTTAAACAAGATTATATGCCGGATTGAGAACATGGCGTAGGCTGAGCAAATTCGGAAAACTTCAGGTGGCAGTCATTAAACACGTTGAGGCGGCAAGTAGTCACCGGTGTCCGCAAGCAATATTTATTCTATTGTGTCTAGTTTCCAGGAAGTCAAAGGCTTTAAAATCAATCCTACAAATGCGAATGTTTTTTTGGATGAATGGATAGATGTGTGGATGGATGTATTACTCCTTCACACAAAACGTATGTATTTAAAGGATTTGAATGAAACTTTACAGTAAATAGCTCGGACATCTAATTATCACATAGGCTATAATGTATACTTAAGGATATTTTTATTTCACATATCACCGATATTCACTGCGGGCTGCAGCTAGTCGATTCATCATCATCAGCTACCTTTTGCAGTCCACTGCTGTCCACATAGGCCTCTCCAATAGCCGGCCGGAAATTTAATTCAGGTTTAATCGAAAGTCCTACAGTTCACTTTCTTTATTAAGTCATGTCATTAGGGTCTAAAATTGTATAATGTTGTTTGTCTACGGTTGAACTATTGGATATCATTAGCATAAACGTTACCCGCATTATGTTTTAGCCTGTGTCAAGTAGGTATGAGTAGGTACAATAGATACAAACAAAAAGTAAATTGATCCGAAATTCGTCAACCTCCTTATTATCTTCAAAGTGTAAATAATACATTTTGGTCAGTATTTCTTTAGGTACTTACAAGGTTACAGCAATTTCCTTTTTTTTGTGAACCTCTTCCGAACTTCGAAAGCCATTCAAGTAGATTTAATATCGATTCTCAAGTCGTCAACAGACTTATTTGGGACCATTGTAGGAAGCAGAATTTTTACGGAATGAGATAAATTAATATTATTTACACAATGTCACATACTAATTCAAGGAAAGTATTTCCATTAAAAGTCTACCTAGTTACATAAAACTTCTACATAATATATCAGTGCATCGTACGTAGTACGCACATGATTTACTCGAGCTAAATCATTGTTTAGTTTCAATAGTCTTGTATCGATGCAAGTTATCGCTAGTCACTGATTTAACCCTTAAAATGGACAATGCCAACTTGATTGCCATGAAATTTTTATCTCATCCCATTGAATTGTAATGGAAAATCAAAGAATGTCAAAGACGGTTTGGTAACACCTTATCCTTAGCGATAACTTTCCAAGAAGTGATCCTTAAACCTTAGTAGAGGGCGTAACATAGAAATAGTGAACCAACCAACCCAGTTCCGATAGAATCATATTCACAAGTAGGTACATTTTTTAAGCTTAATACACCACTAATTCAAAATGAACGGGTTACCGCGAGGGACCCCAACATTTGAAGCTGTCGCTTCATTATTTACGTATGAAACTTTAATATTTTCATCGACATCGCGCAAGTTTCGGCAAGTAGGGACGTGATTAACTTTCCAAGTAATTAAACTTTAGACAGTTTGATACAGTAAAAAGTATCGCTCGTTAGTTTGACAGTATTGAGTACATACATAATTTTGAGAAGAAGTTTAACGCAGTCTATTTGGAGAGCGGTAAATCGAAGTAGCTAGTTAATCTTCGGGCACGTGGGAATATCTTGTGCGGTTTTTCGTCTTATCGTTTATTTTAGTTAATTTCTGTCCGAATGGTTTGGCGGTTAAAACTTCTATTGTCACAATATCAAGTTGTCAACTCTACCGACGTAATAGAGCAACAGGTGAATTATCCATTTTATAATAATACGGCATGTTCAGACTAATGCATCAAGGAATCAAAACACTATATTTCTTGAATTGAAATGTTGATATTACTCAATGGGGTATTATGGAAAAAACCGGCCAAGTGCGAGTCGGACTCTCGCACGTAGGGTTCCGTACCACACAGCTACAGCTAAATAAATGTTTTTCTTTACGTTATATTATATTGAAGTTAATTAAATGAAAAAATTAGGTAATTTGATTTATGACGTTTAAAAAAAACTACTGGCTAGATTTCATTCAAACCAAATTTCGTTAGTAGTTTTTATAGTGATACACATGATATATTTTTTTCAGTTTTATCATGCCCATATTTTAGAAGTTACGGGGGGGGGGGGACACTCATTTTACCACTTTGGAAGAGTCTCTCGCGCAAACTATTCAGTTTAGAAAAAAACCGGCCAAGTGCGAGTCGGACTCTCGCACGTAGGGTTCCGTGCCACTATACAGCTAAATAAGTGTTTTTCTTTACGTTTTATTATATTGGAGTTAATTAAATTAAAAAATTAGGTAATTTGATTTATGACGTTTAAAAAAAAAACTACTGTCTAGATTTCATTCAAACCAAATTTCGTTAGTAGTTTTTATAGTTATACACATCATATATTTTTTTCAGTTTTATCATGCTCATATTTTAGAAGTTACGGGGGGGGGGGACACACATTTTACCACTTTGGAAGAGTCTCTCGCGCAAACTATTCAGTTTAGAAAAAAATGATGTTAGTAACCTCAACATCATTTTCAAATACCTATTCATAGATACCCCAAACGTATAGGTTCGATGAAAAAAAAAAAATTCAGTTTCAGTTCTATGTATGGGGAACCCCAAAATTTTTGGATTTTTTTCTGATTTTATTTTAAAATCTTAATGCGGTTCACAGAATACATCTACGCACCAAATTTCAGTAATGTAGCTTTCATAGTTTCGGAATAAACTGGCTGTGACATACGGACGGACAGACAGACAGACAGACAGACAGACAGACAGACAGACATGACGAATGTATAAGGGTCCCGTTTTTGCCATTTTGGCTACGGAACCCTAAAAATTGGGTAATTTTATTTATGACGTTTAAAAAAAAAACTACTGTCTAGATTTCATTCAAACCAAATTTCGTTAGTAGTTTTTATAGTCATACACATCATATATTTTTTTCAGTTTTATCATGCTCATATTTTAGAAGTTACGGGGGGGGGGACACACATTTTACCACTTTGGAAGAGTCTCTCGCGCAAACTATTCAGTTTAGAAAAAAATGATGTTAGTAACCTCAACATCATTTTCAAATACCTATTCATAGATACCCCAAACGTATAGGTTCGATGAAAAAAAAAATTTTCAGTTTCAGTTCTATGTATGGGGAACCCCAAAATTTTTGGATTTTTTTCTGATTTTATTTTAAAATCTTAATGCGGTTCACAGAATACATCTACGCACCAAATTTCAGTAATGTAGCTTTCATAGTTTCGGAATAAACTGGCTGTGACATACGGACGGACAGACAGACAGACAGACAGACAGACAGACAGACAGACAGACAGACATGACGAATCTATAAGGGTCCCGTTTTTGCCATTTTGGCTACGGAACCCTAAAAAATGATGTTAGTAACCTCAATATCATTTTCAAATACCTATCCATAGATACCCCACACGTATAGGTTCGATGAAAAAAAAATTTTTTAGTTTCAGTTCTATGTATGGGGATCCCCAAAATTTTTGGATTTTTTTCTGATTTTATTTTAAAATCTTAATGCGGTTCACAAAATACATCTACGTACCAAATTTCAATAATGTAGCTTTTATAGTTTCGGAATAAACTGGCTGTGACATACGGACGGACAGACAGACAGACAGACAGACAGACAGACAGACAGACATGACGAATCTATAAGGGTCCCGTTTTTGCCATTTTGGCTACGGAACCCTAAAAAAACCGGCCACATGCGAGTCGGACTCGCGCTCCGAAGGTTCCGTAGCAAGTTAAAATTTTTGATTCTCTTGCGTGTGTCGATAATTTGCGGCACAAACGGCTGTATCTTTTGATTGCGTTGGTTTAGATTTTTTTTCCCTTAAAAATAAAGTGATATAATATGCAATTTATGAGGACGAGGAGAAATAATATTAATATAGGTAATGTGTAAATATTTTTCTGTGTAGTCCATCTTCGAGATAATTGGTTCCTGATTAAACGGGCTCGTAAAATTGGCGATGCATAAACGCAGCTGTTGCGCGCCGATATAGTGGCTCATAAATCTGACGTCACTATACATGTACACGTGCGTTTGGATGCTCTTTATTGCGTAGCTACTTTGATTTGGACTTAAAAGTAAGACTCAATCAAAGTAAAACTCCCTTCAGAAATGTTTATTAGTACAAGTATGTCCTATGTACCTATGACTTTCCCTATTGTACAAGTTTTGAATAGCTTCAGTTTGGTCATCGCCCATGTCATCACATTTACATGTAGGTAGACCACGTGCTATCTAGAGCTCCTTACCCGGAGAACGCAATTTGATTGAAGTTTGTTTCGAGCGTTCGAATCTCGAACACTTAACTTCTAAAAATGTATTCTTAATTTAAAAATCTATTCTTCAATAGAATAGAATTAATTCTTGATAGGTATAAAATACATTTCTGTGTTCAACACACTTCCCCACGAAATACAATACGAAAACAGATAAGTACAGGTTGAAAATTAAAGTGTTCTTTTTTTAAAATCAGTATGTAGTAGGTATACAAAATATAAATATTTCGATTAAAATAAAACTAATGCAAAATTCCACTGCTGTATTTAATAGTGCAGATAGTGGGATTTGTGTGCATAGTAAGTATAGTGCGCATTTATAGATTTGCACTCTCGGTTTCTCCACTCTCACAAACCGATTTAATCGTTTTGATACTTCGTTATAATCTAATAAGTAACTCAATTGACTAGCCAGTCAAACATCCTATTGCCTTCACACTTACGTCCGGCGTATTCGACTTACGTAATTGATAATTCTCAGGAAGGATTAGACAAGTTAACAATAATAGTTATGTAATAGTAAAGGGGTGGTCCGCTCGTGGCGCGAGGCCGCCCCGGGCTCAAGAGATTACTTCAGTGATGTTATTACCCTCAGCCATTATCGTGGTGCAGTCGCTACACGGAAATAGTCATTTTGGACAATTGTGTTACGATCACGGCCAAAGAGCCTAAACAAGAATCTATTTACTAACACGCCTTTATAAGGTCGACCTGTATTAAACTAGCTATGTAATGGAATCTAAGGTATCTTCTTTCTTCAATCATCTTCTGACATTGACTGGCTCGGTGGCTCATTGGTAGTGATCTCTGCCTTCTGAGCCAAGGGGCGTGGGTTCGATTCCCGCACAGTACAAACATTTGTGTTCATGAACATGTCTGTTTGTATTGGTCTGGGTGTTTTCTATGTATAATATGTATTTATTTACAAAAAAAAATGTATCTAAGTAAGTTTATCAGTTGTCTAGTACCCATAGTACAAGCTTCGGCTTAGTTTGGGGCTAGGTGGCGCTGTGTGGCCCAGCGTGGCATGTCTTGGGTTATTTATTTATTTATTTATCTTCCAAGGATCGTAGCGTCATGAAAATTGGCAGCTGTATGCTGTTTTGATGACAATAGGTACCTACTATTATTATGGTACCTATTGTCGGTCTGATCTGATGGTGGAGCCGGAAGATATGAACTGGAACGAAAAAGATGCGAAAAGAAACGACAATGTACCATTCATGATGGCTTTGGCTTTGACTATTTTTGGTTTTGACGAATAAGTTTCGGAAGATAGGAACTGGCATTCTACGTTGTAATATCGTATCATAGTCGTGTTTGTACTTGTGAGAAAGGCATTGTAAACCAAAGCAAACTAATCTTGCGTCGCGGTATCGGAGAACTAGGCACGAGTATACTAATTATTGTTAATAATCAAAGTTCCGGCGGCTTAAGTCGCCGGGTTTTAAATTAATGTAGATTAAACACAAACACAAACCTAGTGTGTGTTGTTAAAAGACGTAGTTTACACACACTCAAATGGCTGTGGGATTAAGTTTCAACAAGTTGGATGAAATATTAAAAAATAAATTTACAGTTTAGTTTAAGAGATTGTAGGTAGAGCAATATTCTGTAGAAGTATTTATCGATGTTGTATGGAAAAGTAGAGCTTCTTGTGAATGAGGGCACGCTCAGGTGAATAAGATGCCCAGTATCATCTATTTTTAGTCGGAGAGGTTATATCGCACTGATAATACAGTGTTGTATCGTAACTCGAAATATACCATTGTTTTTCTCTGAATTACTGAATACAATTTTATTTATTTTTTGTTGGAATTATAGACACAAGTGTTAGGTTACATAATCAAAAGTCTTAAAGAGATTGTTTATTTCGGTCAATGATTTTCATTCGTAATATTTTGATTTATGACCCTATTGTATTAATCACTGTTATAGTGCTATACATGATATATTTGTTACAGAGGAAAGTAACTAAATATTGGCTATTTTTCATATTAAGCTATATCATATGGATTTCATTAATTGGGAAATATAAAGTTCACGATCAGGAATATATGTGAATTCATATGAACCAATGATAAATGAAGGTCTTACTTAATTGGACATTTGCTGAAAATTTAGTACCATACTGTGCAATTAAGCTTAAATAAACAATTATAATTATACAGATCGAAATCCAAAGGAGAAACATATTTTGTTCACTTACACATACACATATTAATGGTATACGTATAAATATTCACTTTGACAACTTGTGAGTACTTTCTTCAAGTCTACGTAGACATATTCTCTTTGCTTACTAAGACAAACTGACTTGCCTCTTTCGTCAATGACACCCTACAACTTTTACGTCCCTTATCCATTTCTGGTGGCATGTCTATTTAACGTGGCTCTCAGATAGAAATAAAGAAGCAATAATCCAGTTCGAGATCACTTAGTACACTGATGGAAGCGTAGAATAAGTGTTATTGAAAGGCTCATAGGCCAAGCTTGGGCGCACCCGGGTTGATTTATGGCTGTTTGCGCCACACCAATAAATCAGTTCTATTGATCCATCCCACACCCACCTCCCTGATAGATTTTCATTGTTAGTTAAACTACAATAAATTAGTTTAAATGCTTTATCATTTAGACTAGTCAAGCAACCGGTTAAGGGCAACCGTAACCATTTGTAAGTAATCTGAGCTATCTATCAAAGTGTCCGCAATAGTTTCACCGACTTAGATCGAAATGCCTTATCAGTGTAGCAAGACAAATGCGAGTGGAAGAAGTGAGGCCTCGATAATCGAATCAGGGACCCCTTCTTGTTACTTAGTTGCATTCTACGAATCATCTGGGAGATATATCTGCTTAGAGACCTATATGCGACACACGAGTGTTTTTACTCGTTCGTAAAAATCTGATTGCACTAGTTCCTTATATTGAATCTTACTTTATATTACACAATTGATCTTAACTAATATTATAAAGCTGAAGAGTTTGTTTGTTTGTTTGTTTGTTTGTTTGAACGCGCTAATCTCAGGAACTACTGGTCCGAATTGAAAAATTCTTTTTGTGTTGAATAGAGCATTTATCGAGGAAGGCTATAGGCTATCCATCACGCTGCAACTATTAGGAGCGAAGAAATAATGGAAAATGTAAAAAAAAACGGGGAAAAAATAATTATTCCACGCGGACGAAGTCGCGAGCACTGCTAGTCACAATATATGACCGAGCGTAATAAATATTATGAGGAAAATTGGCATTGAAATGCAGTTCTTCTGGATAGAACTTACATTCCAAATTCGGTGGTAGAGATAATTTTACTGTATTTAACGATTTATAAGAGCGAGAGTTAATGTCATCTATGAGTACGTAATTGTAAAACAAGGTTAATTATTTTTTTATTCCATTTTATTACATTACCAAACTTAAAAATTACGTTGAATCTCATTTTGTAATAAAAAGCTATAAAATATTGGTCAGGGATATTGGTATGAGACCAAAAATAACAATATTAGTTTTACAAACGAAATGTCCTATTTCAATTTAAAAAGCTTATAATAAGTTATGTCTAGAGTTCGTAAAGAACATTTTAATAGCAGTGAAATGTGAAACAAAACATTTGAAGATATTTGCTACTAAGATTCCTTATCTAATGATTATCAGATTGTACGAGTGGTCAGACCGTCCGATAAAATAAAAATAAAATTGACGATAACCAGACGGACGAAGCAAAGCTACGTGTTTTGTGAACCAAAGCTTTCATTACTTAAGCAGATAGAGAGCAGTATTCTTCATATATATTTTAAGAAACAGGTGTACCTTACCTGATTGTACCTAAAGGTTGGGTTGGATAACATTTTATTTCATTGAGTTCGGTATTGACCTTCTAGTTTAAACTGTTACGAAAATCTAAACACAACTTCACACAGCTCATATAATTATGTCCCAATTGAGGAGCTCAAGCCTACTCTAAACAAGGGCGTGAAGGCCAGTTTTGTCGTTAAGAATGCCTTAAGGCATACACCAGAGCCCTGAGAATGAGACACCTGGGTTATATTATGTGGGGGAGTGGCACTCTTATCTAGAAAATACCCACTAAATCCGACAGTGGTCGGCTACGAGCGCTCTATCTGAGAGTGATAAGGCCTTGGACAACCACCCTGACCAAGTGTGCAAATACAACCAAAGACCTGAAATATTTACGTACGAGCTTCAAACAGTGAAGAAATTAATCATATCTAGTTATCTACGAGTAGAGTCTTTTAAACCCGTCATCGAATGCTCCTTTGATGAAGATAACCCTTCATGTAAAAACATACGATGACGGCGGACCAACTTTACTTACTTAATTAAGTACATATTGTGTTATCTGAAGCAACATATACCACTGTCAATGTCCAAACTTCCTATAAGTGCCTTGTGGCGCTATGTATATAATATAATTTCTATCGAAAGAATCCCTTGATATCTCGGTCCGCTTGAAAGCTAGCTTAACAAGGCAGTCAATTAGTTTGAAATGAACGTAAAAGGAACCCGTTTTTATAACTAATTTAATAACTTATTCTTTTTGAACAGATACTGATTTAGTTCTGAATTAGACCACCCCAAAGATAAAGTCGGCCGGTAATTATTTTAATTTCGGTCTACTTTTTGTTTAAAAGATCAATGGCTGTAAGCGATTTTAAACTGAGCAATAATAATTATAAATGTTTTTATGCAAAGATGTCTTGAAAGTTTTTTTATCTCTCACAATAACGGACGGCCGGCTGTCAACCAATTGTAGGGAAGTGGGTGGATCTGTCCCGGGCAGTTTTCTGCGCCACTCTGGAACACACATTTCAACATGGTTTTATTTTTAATAAACAAACTAAACGTTACGATGGTTCTCCATCCACTCCGGCCGTTTGAAGGTTAGGTACCTATTCGTCTACGAAACAATCGGTGGCTATAGGCATTGTACGAGTATGTCTTTGCCACAAAGAGTTCATTTTATTGGAATTCTTTTGTTTCGTGACAATATTGTTATTATTTGGGTGGTATGTCTGTTGTTTTGGAGGTTTGGTTGGCTTCTCTGTTTTGTAGCCTGGCGATAAATAAGCACCTGACATAGTCCCTGACATTTGTTACGTACCAAGTATCTGTTAAAGGTAAACATGTTGTTTTCTCCCATGATTTTCTATAGATATCTTTTCACCGATTCTATTTCAAGGGCGCACCGATCAATAATAAATTGACTCGCAAGATAAGTTACTTTAAGTTAATAAATAGCACTTGTCTAGGGAAGGGGCTAGGTATCTAAGTATAAGGAGGTATAAAACATAGATCAACCGGTAAAGTTACGTACCTATGTAACTCTAATTTTATATGAATAAATACAAAAATATTTTTTGGGAAATCCTCTCAGATAATGAAGTACCTTGTTTAGATTTCATACCAAAGTAAACTTCGTAGAATCTACGAATACAGATAGATCTTTACTGTTCTATGATTCCGTGAACAAGTCTCAACTAATTTAGGTATAAAGGACTTCTTTCTTAAAAATACTTTGAAAAGAACATTTTAAGTACGTTTTTTGCTACTAGGTCACTGTGAATAATAAACAAAGGTACCTGTGGAATAGACCTAACGTTCTAAAGGGGGCTAATTTACGACCTGTCACATTACACGCGCTCGTATGGACACCTGTTTTCTTGTTCTGCTCGTCAGGAGAGGGTTTAAATATTTGATTCGTCACAGCTTCTTTCACTGTAGTCCCGTGACGGCATCAATCTTATGTTTTACTTCAGTTGGGTTCGCTTTAAATAAACATGTGACGTCACTATAAATCGAAGTAACAAACTGTACCTAACTCCAGGGTAAAAAAGAGACGAAGGGTTAAAGAGTAGGTATAACTACCGGCGTTTCAGTGGGTTCCTGAATTTCGAATAGGATCACCCCATCTCGTGTCTGAGTGTCGTAGAAGACCATTAAGGAAATGTGAGAAAACAGCAACAGCAGCAGCGCTTCATCATCATCATCATCAGCCTATTACAGTCCACTGCTGGACATAGGCCTCTCCAGTTGTTCGCCACTTAGAGCAAACATCTTGGCGATCGCAGGGCGTAGCTTCTTGCTCCGGTGACGCTGCTGCCCGTCACCGGTCTTTAGTATTTAGTTACGCCTTAACCGACGATATAACCGACGCACTGGCAACCGACTGGTGGAGGTCCACCAGTCGGTTGCCAGCGCCTCGTTTGTTATTCGGCAGGATGCACCACGGGCAGGTGAGGTTGGCTTGGAGCGAAAAGATGATAGGACGCTCCCTTACATCCAAGCAGCGCTTACTTGAGTACAAATAAAACCTACTGCGGTCACCGGTTGGTGACTAAGACAAATCCCCCAATTGACAATTGTCATTGGGGGAAGCCTATGTCCAGCTGTGGACGTTTGCAAGCTGATGATGTACTACCAGTGTTGCCAAACGTCTTATTTTTGCTGCTGGATGCGAGATGCGAGAAGCCCAGGATCGATCAAGGTGGCGAACATTGGGAGAGGCCTATATCCGGCAGTGGACTGATAGAGGCTGATGATGATGATCAGATGTTCAGCTGGGGACAGGGTCTGTCACGCTTTTTAGGGGTACCACAACCATGTGTACAGCATTCTGATTTCTGTTTTTGTTTATTATTCAAAAGACGTTGGTATACAACCTTACAATAGGGATTGATTGTAATCAATTTTTTGTTTGATACATAACCTAAAAACTTCAGATTATAAATAAGTATTTTTGTATGTCCCGCTTTCGACGAAAGACTCCCTCTTTTTTCACTCAAAAAGTTTCGAAATCCCGACCTTACAAAATTTAAATCTGGCAACGTAGGTATCTATTTATAAGCTGCTCTTTTATCTCCTACTTTTTTAGTTAGATACCTCGTAATTAGATTGGACTACCAGTTTATATTTTCGTCGGAATTTTGTGCGGCAATGTTATATGCGCTGGAGAATGTTGCAAATGGCAATCCAATTTGGACGTAGTCTCTACATTTGTTGGCTCGCGTTCGTGAACGTTATACTTTTTTTGCCACTTGGCTCCTACAGTAGGGTCTGAAAATTTTGCAGTATATTTTCTAACAGGTCATATCTACTTAAAATATGCGGTACATTATCTAATATTTTATAGTCATAATTGACTGGCTCGGGGGCTCAATTGGTAGTGACCCCTGCCTTCTGAACCAAGAGTCGTGGGTTCGATTCCCATCCGGGACAAACATTCGTGTGATGAACACTCGTGCTTGTTCCGTGTCTGGGTGTTTGCTGTTTATATTTGTATTTATGTACATATATGTAGTACCTTCGTTATTCTGATACCCATAATACAAGTGCTCAAGCTACTTACTTACTTGAGGATCGGAGCAATGTATGTGATTGTTTGACATTTATTTATTTATATTTATAATCGTCCGAGAAATGTTAGGTGTGTCCACTTCGACGTAATGATAGATTTAAACTGCGAAAAAATGGCCATCTGTACTTTTGCACGAAGGTGCACCCTTCTCTATATAGTCAGTCATAGTACAGTAGTTATGTTGTATAGGCACCAATCGAATTAGGAAGTACTAGTCGGTATACATATATTTTATTAAATTACTTTTAAGCAAATGTATACCGACGTCTACTCGACGGATTTCTAACGCATCTCAGTGATATAAGTAAATATTTTGTTGTATGTAATTTGTATGATATCAAAATAAAACTTGTTTATCTTTATTCAAATATACGAGTAAGATACCTTTCAAATCACTTCAAACATTGCGATTTCTATTTAAACAATCATCCCTAAAGCAAACAGGTACACATACCATCGTAAATAAATATTTTTGGGTTAACTATTTTATATTTTATCTTACTATTTTGAATTGTGTGTTTTTCCAAAAATTCTAAATTCTTATTACTTACTATGGTTACTATGAATTCGGAATTTTTTGGATGATACTGAAACTTTGCTAACTCGTATACCAAACGTTATTATTAGATAGTTTTGCAAGATTACGTAAAATGTGAACATCACACAGCTGTTTATCCTTTGAGAAGCTCTTGCATCTTGACATCTTGTTTGTCGCTCATTATATCCAAGATCCCTTTAAGAAAAATCATGGAGATAACAAAAAAGCCGACTAAATCTGCTTTAGCTTTTATTATTTTATATTTTAGTACACTAGTTGTTTGATACAATTAAATAGGCTAAGATATTTTTGGTCTTCATGGTCTGCTATCATCAGGCAGTTTGCAGTCATTTTTAAAGAGTTATTATTTTTAAAAGAAATTATACGCTTAGCGTTTATTGTCATCATCAACAGTTCATATACAGTTTAGAGCAGTAATACCACAGCAGGTAAGACTTATTAAATTTTTCCATAAATATTTTACTTCGCGTTTAGTCAGAAAATCTGCCCTTGTAAACCGATTCGTCTACTTCATAGACCAATGAAGAGATGACGATTACATAAGTTTCAGAGAAAGTCAGACCCACGCCTCTCACGGTTTTCAATAATAATGCAAAAAGTAATTAAGGAAAGTTTAAACAAGAAAAAATACCCGCACCTCCAAATGACAATATGATAGGTTCCCGTAAAAAGGAGATCTATTAGATAGACGTAGCTATCTAAAAGTACTTAATGGACGTAATAAAGAAAATTAAACGAAACTCACAGCCTAATAAAATTAAACTTTTCATAACCTTAATTATTATTTAATCTGTGGTTGAGACTGCAATTTCCCTCCGTAACCGCTGCGCAATTTTTCTTTTTCGTTTTGATGGTCTCTACAAGCGAACGCTTTCCCACTTTTACCACAAGTTCTTCGACAAGTGCTTTCAAAGTAAAGCAGACGGAAAATCTTTTAACACTAGTTTTCTAAGGATCTCGTGGTATTACTTAGATTAATTGGTTGGGAAGTCACTCTGCAAATATTTCAAGTAAATGTTTTTAAACAGCATACCTACCTAAGTTTCAACCTTATGCCCTGAAATAGTAACGTGCTAATAAAATGAATGTATTAGATTATGACTTGTACCAGGAAAATCGAAATCAACGAACGAAATAGACATGTTCATCACACGAATGTTTGTGCCGGATGGGAATCATACCCAGGACTCCTGGTTCAGAAGTCAGCTGGTCGCTACTAATTGAGCCACCGGGACAGTCAAAGTCAAATGTAAATAGTCATTAAAAATATTTAAATTTGCTATTATATAGGTACTTACTAGTTTTATACTCACTAAACGTTTTTGTCAATTATCTAACAAGAATAGAATTGAAAATGTTACTGAATTCGTACTAACTCTATAAAGTAATCATCATGTCTTCATAACTTGGCAGCCAACTGACGTTATACGTGTTCCCTTAAGATATTACCATTGATAATACGAGTATGGCATGGTTAACATTTTCACGTGTCTTTCAAAACCTGAGCCATTGAATTAAAAATAAATAAAATATATTCAAACTTAATTTTAGTTATAGCATGTTATGTTCTTATGTGATAAATTAAAGAAAATTTTACCCGGATTTCATATAAAAACACAAAATAAAATTGTATCAGTACCTACCAGTGATTGGGGACGTCTTCCAAAAAACACCAGGGTTAGAACCAATTTACTGAGTAGACTTAACCCGTCAACCCCTTTCCGCCGAAATAATAGAATTTATACTGTTTCTGGAATGTTGGCACGTGAAGTATTAATGCACCCTATTCCAATTGAACCCGCGACCTTACGTGACTTGGACGAAACGTGGACGAAACCTTTGCCTATTGTGCCACCGTGATTGGTGACTATTCAACAACTAATTCACCATGCAACTTTCTCGCACGTCCATTCAAATGTGACATTAGTCTACAAAGTACAATCAAATCAAATTTGAATGACGTGACGTTCATTCAAAGTTTCCGAATCCGAGCGGAAAAGATATTGTAAATAGGTCTTGGGATAAATCTGAGATCGAATTCCGATTCGAATTAAAATAAGTATTTTTCCCCGCAGATACGAACCAGCGTTTAAGAAACTTATAGACGTCCCGGGATTAAACATAGTGCAATCTTAGGAAGTCTTGAATACTGATCTCCATAGACGAACTTCGAAACGTGAAACTCGCTTTGAGAAACGTTAAACGTGTTTACAGTTTTACGCGACATGTGCAAGATTGCGTTTCGCCTCTTTCGAGAGCTTGCTTACAGAGCTCCGGCTCGCTTCACTAAGCAAACAAGCTATGTAAAATAAATAGAATCCATTTTGCGAACATAACAAGTTCATTGCGAATAAATATTATAAAGTTTATGACCCAGCCTACAGGTTGATGATATAAAATTCTATTCGTAATTTACGATAAGCCAGCGATTTTTAAAATGCTAACAAAACCACGCGAAAAACATTAACGACTGCACATCATTTTTTTGATGCCTATGCTTTTTGAAATGTAGGATTTGAATTTGAAATTTTTAGTTATTTACACAAATTAGTGTGTAGTAAACTGGATTAATTTAACGGCACACATCACACGATGTGTAGGTACTTTGAACATTCAAAAGTTTTCAGAATCACGTCCCTCTGTCATTCTTCGAGTAAAGTTAGCTTCTTTATTGTTGCAAACTTGTTGTTGTTAAGCAGCTACTTACTAAAGTCGACAACAACTTACTTAATATTTGGCTAATGAAGAAAATCCTGAATAAGTATGAGTTTCCTTATATTGCGCATTCTCATTCTTTTATTTACTCAAAAGTAACATCCTTATGAAAGTGGGTGATCTCTCTTCGCTTGGAAGACGAAAATGATATTCTGAATTCATGTAGGATACATATTTGATTGATTGGGATGTTACCTACACAGTCCGAATTGGATTTTTGAATTGTGATAGAATTGAAAACACACTTTTGTTATAACTGTTTTATAAATTTTGAAATAGTAGATAGGGACAGTATAGCAATAGGTTGATTTATTTCTTAAAGACACTAGAATAAGTCTGTTTGGTAAGAACTTTGGCTTATCCTTTGTTCAATCCCAAGGAGAAGATAAACTCTTTTTTAAAAGTAAAAGTAGATACAGGCTGCGAGTGTAGATAGATGCGTTCTGTGAAGGAATAATAATGAAAATAACCCGAACCCGCTGAAAGACACAGTTTCATGTGTTTTATCTGTCTATGGTATCGTAACTCCCGAACGGGTGAAGCGATTTTTATTTAGTTTTTTTGATTGAAAAGTGACTTAATCGAGCGTACTTAGGTATGTTTGATCACAATCGGCTTATAAGATGTAGACGATAAAGGGATTTCAAAATTTTTAATTTTCGTGTCAAAAACGAGCCCCAAAAATTGTTTAGTCAGCAGAGGGCAGGCACTATTCACAACAAAGACCGGCCGTGGCTGTTAGAATGATCGAAAATGTAAAAGCTTAGAACGAATTCTATTCGTACAACTCTTTCTTAGCTTTGCGTCTTATCTTTAGAATTTTAGTTTTACAAAAAGCCCTTACACCACTAAATTCTTTTGTCGCTTAGTATCTACATCTGAGTTTGGCGAAAATGTGAAATGTTTACGTCAATAGAAGACTCGTATCCTATGTGGGTATCGTAGTGCACCTACAGGTTCCAACGTAGGACTTTCAAGTTCTATAATGTAAGTTAGCTGGGGAGTGATCTTCAATTAGTTTCGATTAATTTTCGTTGTTTTTAGGCGACAAAAATAGTATATAGGTACCTATTTCTGTAATAATAAAACATTAGCGTAAAAATTGACAGGCTCGGTGGCTCCTTTGGTAGTGACCTCTGCCCTCTGAGCCAAGGGTCGTGGGTTCAATTCCCGCACAGTACAAACATTTCTGTTCATGAACATGTCTGTTTGTATTGGTCTGGGTGTTTTCTATGTATAATATGTATTTATTTACAAAAAAAAAAAAATTATCTAAGTAAGTTTATCAGTTGTCTAGTACCCATAGTACAAGCTTCGGCTTAGTTTGGGGCTAGGTGGCGCTGTGTGGCCCAGCGTGGCATGTCCTGGTTATTTAAAAAAAAAAAAAAAATAGGTTTTTAAGCAATTTGCCACTTTCCAGTGGTGCATCATGCTTTGCCTAAAGATTCATAAATGTAAATCCCTTCGTTGGAAGTATGTAATTTTAAAATGAAAGGTGTCCCTTGATTATAAATAATAATTTATCATCATGATGGTATGTAGGTAAGTACCTAGTATTTAATAAAGATTATTTATTTATTTAAGTAGTATATGAAAATTTCATTTCATTTTATAGCACGATTAGTTGATGCAAAGTTAAACAACTAACAAGCGACACAGTAGGTACTTCGTACGAACCTTTGGCTGAATCGTAGCTTGCGCCACACAAGATAAGGCCTCTAAAGGCGTTGTTCTCACGACTTTGGCAACCCACTTAAACACAAGAGTGCCTATTGATGTAACGAAACTATATCCCCTTGGAATTCATAACGTAATACGAGTGCCTATAGGTAAGGTAACATAGCGTTTGGCACGGGAAAGTACGTTCGAGTGAAGTTCCTATAATTAGGTTAAAATCTTCAGAGATTGGACAAAGGGTTGGTCGCCAGATTAGTTTTCACAAAGAGGACCCACGCGGCCTCCTCAAAGACGTCGTGTTTAGAGGATTACGTACGTACAGCTGGGGACAGCGATGCGATTTAGGTAATCATGTTTAGCTGCATATTAAATTAAGTATACAACCGTTTTTCTTGCATACGTTTTTTAAACTAAACGTAGATTAGTCTTACTTCAAAGGACGGTGAATATGTATTGTATGTATGTACTGACTTTTGGGCCAGGCATCCTGGACTAATAGGTGCTCGTAATAGCGCACAAATAGAGTTTTAACGTCTTGTCTTTTTGTTTTAGAGGCATACTTATCTGTATAAATTGCGCGCTTTTAAGTAACTAAGTAGTACTTGTTTATCTAGGTAGTCAAAAACTCTAAAATTATGCATCTCTTTCATTGTTGAAAAGATTAAACTAATTTGAATTTCTGAAATGATCTCGAGACTGGTCTTGCTTTTGATCGCTGTTAACAAATTGGTGACAGGCATTTAGGTGCCTGTTAAGTTAGCATGATATCTATTTGAAGAGTCTTGTGATGGAAACTGTAAGCCTATCAGTCGAATAAGCATCCAAGTGTCTTCATCGGGTTTCCGACAGGCAACTTAATCTCTTCTATTACGTATCAAGATAGAAGTAGCTTAGTGTGCACTAAACGCGTGCTCAATTTTGCACTATGGAGCATGATTGTAAAGTGTTTTCAAAAAACATTTCAAAAAACACCTTACCTACCTATTAATTTTCAAAATCAAAATTCGCTCATGCAAACTCTAAGTGCTCCACTTTTCTTGGAGGGATTAGGTAAATTTTAATAGTTCATTAACTTGAAATAAAATTTTTTGTAGATCAAAAGAAGTAACATTATTGTTACCGGTGACACCTTTTCCAGAAGATGAAATGATAAACCGCTAAAAGGGCTTATAAGAATTAGGGGTATGAAATAATCTGCCACTTGCGGGGTTCTTTTTATTTAACCCCAGCTTAAAGTTCGGTAATTTGTTTTTTGAGGCCGTCAATAGCATTCTGGGTGCTGATACTTTCTGCTTTTCATTATACCTATCAATGTTCTATAGATGGGTAATATTTTTAAAGGATAAGGACGATAATCCTTTTTTACATTATTTTATAGTAGCTCGACATTATGGCTTCCCTACGCCTGATGGAAAGCAAAAGAGAAGCCCAAGTCGCTGTGACAACTAGGAAGTAACTGGGCAGTTACCTGTCAATTGCCACTGCCATGCCGGCTCAACCCTAACCCCCCACGAGCTCCGGAAACCCTACTCACCAGCAGAAACACGACCCGGAGGTCATTTGGCTGCGGTATTCTATAGGCTGGAGGTCCTTCCCCGGACGGGCAGCTCAATTCGAGCGAAGATTCGCTATGCCCTACCTCTCTTATGATTTATCTATCGCTAGATTTTGTTGCTTAAATAGAATTATTTTTTTCTCATTAACTAGTTACTTTATGTATAGTTGTATAACTTATAACACGCCAATATTGACTTTTCTATGATGTGAAAATGTGAGTCTTCTAATTTCTTTCGTGTATTAACCTACAAGTACCTACAATTTAAAATTTTCGGTAAGAATGAGACTGAGATAATGGTCATAGGGCTTAATTATTTTTCCTTGTAGGTAGGTATATCACACACAGTGAGATTAGATACCATAAGAATGTACGCGTAATAATATGATCTGTGTACACTAATAAGATTTAAACAAATGCGATGTTACACGGCAGCGTAATTCTCTCGTTTAGATGACAGCAATAAGTATCCTCCGCCCGTTCTAAATTAGGCACTTGTAATGGATCATAACAATTACGAATAGGTACATCGTAGAACCCTTACAGGTAGGGTTTGGCTGGTACAATTTGTTCGCGAAACTGCCGACGCCGCGTTATTTTCGTCATTAATTTTTCTGACGACAGCCATTTAATTCGCCAACTTAATGGTATAAACGTTTTTGCCCTAAATGTCGAAAGACTTAAGGGATCAGCTACTTTGAGTAGGTCGTTTCGTAAATGGTATGACTATGACACGGTTAATTTGTGTCGACGTGTTTTGTTAGCTTATCATATATGAGTGCATCTTTGTAAATAAGGACACTAACTATCGCTGAAAATATACAAAAAGGCGGTCATTTTCAACATTCCATTTTGTAGTAAGAATTTACAGTAGGCAATGTAGAAACTTCTTTTTCGTATTGATTAGTTCACAATGTAACTTTCCAATGACGCTCAGATGAATAAAAAAGAAATAAAACCACAACCCGACCGACATTATCTGGACTTTTTTCACAATGTTACTATTGTCTGCATATCTGAAAACAATAACAATGAATGGGTAATATTATGTTGAATGAATTGTTCCCTTTTCATTGTAAAATTTTATAGTAATTTGGTGTCGTTTCTTCAAATGATTTACGTCCGAGGAATTCGTTCGTTACACCTGAAGTGCCAGGGAGCTGAGTGTTTCAACTTATTCCGGATGAAAAAATTCGCCCATTAAAATTAATTTCGGGAACAATTTTATTGTTTTTGTTCCAAAATTGTTTGTTGTTATCAAGATTATATGTATTGTAGGAAAGTAGGTTGAAGTTAGTTATTTTCGGAACACGGAAAGTGTGAACCTCTTTAATGTGAAGTGTATTTAATTAATAATCATTTTAATAAGTTCTGGGATAGCACCTGTGTAGGTAACGAGTAAGGGTTATAATTACACAGTAATAATTAGGCCGTATCTTAAGCCTAGCTCTGAAGCGAAAGTAGTTTTAACGTCATCCCTTCCGAATATGACCAACCATAACATTCGTCCCCTTCGTTGATCCTTGATTATTATTTATTTATTTTTCGGTCGTTAGATTATAATCTATAAAGATGAATCCGTAAAATTGTGAAATGATTCTCACAGTTCCTAACTCACCTATGAATTCGCTCCGGCTATTCTCATAACCTACTTTCAACCATCTTACGAAGCTTACACGAGGAGTAAGAAATATCCGCCTGATCTGAGATAAGCCTAGCCGGCAAGATTGTTTCTGAATAAACAGGTCGGATGTGACAAAAAGATGTAGAGGCGTTTACGACGGCGTCACGCGACACAAACGGCCGGACGGATCGGGCAAATTGTCCGAGGGAAAACAAAGCGATTGGAGTAAACGCTTCCCGTGTTTATCGGCGAGGCTCAAGTGAGGCGCAGTTCCTCCGCCTGCCCTCCCTGCTTGCCAGCCTTTATATAATAGGAATCAAATGTAACATTTTAATAAAAACTCTTTTTTGCATACTATTAAATCAAAAGTTGAAGTTGGCATGGTGACAACAATCATACCGAGGTGAGAAGTAGCTAATACTCGTACTACCACCTATTTGAATCATCATCATGGCGAATATTTTGAATATTTCAATCTAATAATAACAAATCGTTCAGATTCATTCATTGTTTTTTAAGGTTTTGCTCTCAAAACCCAACTTATTTTCATTTTAAAATTATGTAACTAAATTAACTTCTAGCGAAGTATATACTACGGTATTAGCTTTATTGCTTTTTGTGTTTGCAGCAAATTAAAATACATATCTGGTAATTAAGTACAATCTAGCCTAGCCTTTCACATCAGATCCACGAACACTGAATAATAGAGTTAAGGAACGATTGTACAAGGCGTAATTAATATTTATTTTTGGGTTAAAATTTGACCCTTACCTTTTAAAAGTGGCCTATCCCAAATGGCAATTGTCATTGGGGGAAGACTAAAACCAATGGTGGGCGTTTGCAGACTGATGAAAATGTTTTAAGATGACTTTTTATTAACAACTTTAACCTACCATTAGAACATTTATAACAATTGTAACTTTCCCCCGGTGTCCTGGCAACCCGGCTGCCGGCGACCGGCTACAAATCTATCAGAGCTCTGCGTAATTTTCTCATTCCCGTATCGCTCGCGTCAGAAAAAACGGAATGAAAAGTCACGGTTGTTAGTCCCGGTGCCGTAGTATTGCCTTTTTATACCGGGCTTAATGCGCCACTCATTTACAGGCAGAAAATAGGACTAGCTATGAATCTATCGGTTCTGGAAGGTCGTTGTAAAGCCCGTATGCGTATTTAGTTTATCCGCACATTGTAGGGAGCTTTGATGGGAGACTTAATTGATTTGCGGAAAATCTGGCAGTTTCTATAGCGGTTAGGACGTTGGACCAGTTTTGATTTTAACGGGCAGGTAAATAATTACGGTAAGCTCAAATATCCGTAGGATCTTGTGTGTTGTGCTTGGGACTATTAATTAATTTTCAATTATATGTCGTCGGACCTTCTACTTCAGAGTTCTTTGCTGTAGTTCATGCGCAGTAACAGCAACGTGATGCTCAGAGGAAATATTGTTCATGTGTCTAGTCGCAATAGAGCCAATCACAACAACGACCCAAAATGAAAATTGGGAGTCTTCATCGCCGAATACGGCTTAGACGGCATAAAGATCAACATCAGGCAAATGATGTCAACGGCGTACCACGGTGTGTTTTATCAATGAAGATGAACAAATAGCTACAAACAATTTGTTAATATACCAGCTTCTCCTCATGTAAGTACGATTGTTATCATCCCAATAAGCTCAACCTCAACAGTTTTCATTTTAAAGTAGCCACTTCCTTTGTGATCACGCCTAATCAGTCAATGCAAAGCGCACGATATGCATCAAAGCGTCACAAATGTCAGTCAACTCGACAAGCTTCAGTCGCAGCCGAAACCCTCTGTCCTGGTATGCGAAATCTGCCGAGAGTGACTCTGTCAGCGCGTCTGTCGGCGCAACAAGTAGTCGTTACACCGACCCGATCGCTCCATCGGCACCGTGTAATCGGCTCGCTCGTTGAATCCCGGCGAAATCACAAAATTATACAAACGAGTGCTTCGCGGTTTGAATATTGTCATCATTACAGCACCCCAGTCTCTATAATCCGCACTTTTATCCATATTTTCGTCGGAGTCACAATAAAATTAACATACGAATTATGTTCGCGGCTAGAAAACAACCTCTCACGTTCATACGTTATTGCGTTATTGTAACGTTTCATGTGTTATGGTATGTCTCACTATCTGGATTATGTTCTAAAAATGTAGTTTTGTTTTTATTACCGGACATAATGGTGTCAACAAGAAGCTGCAAGCATAAAAAATAACGTCATTTTGAACTGACCTCTCACTGTAATGAGAAAAGTTCTGTTTATCTGATAAGGTTGTCCGTAAATTTTTTTTTCAAGAAAGATTTTTTTACAATATATAAGTCTTAACATCTACAGAAAAATAAGAACATTAATGGAGTTTAAGACTTTATACCTATTTTAGTTCAAATTCTTTTTCTGCACTAAAGGAACCGGTTATTAGGGAATTCTAGGTACATTATTCCGAATGTTTAATGTAAGTAATCAGGTTACATTTGAATTAATAATGATAGCTTCAATTGATTCAAGCTTATTAACATTTCCGTATTTTAACCCGACTTCTAAGGTCTATTTAGGGTAATTAATTTGTAGTGTAAATATCAAAACGTAAGCTTAATTCCTTACCGCCTACTTCCCATTACTTCTCGGCTCTTTAGCTTACCGAAGGTACATTCCGGATTCGGATTGGAGCATTACGTAAGCGATACTGTTCATTAGCGTGGAGTGTTGCAGCGTCATCGGCGCTCTATCAATCCTAGTCCACCTCTGATTTATCGCGCAATGAGCCGAAACCTCGCCACTTGACGAGTAAACGTTTTCAGCCTTTCGCCTTTAGCAGGTTTACTATTTACAGACATTAAGGCACAATGACTTACCCTCTTCATCTTAAAATGCTTTCTCTAAGGCCATTCAAGATTATTATGGTAGAAAGGAAGCTTTCAATGGCTACAAATAATTTTAAGCGATTGTGGATGAGTGGAATATTCTCTTTTCTGTTGGATCAGTGACCTGAAGTGGATCTTGACCCTTGGTACGAAAAGAAGCAACATTTTCTTGCATTCAAACTTCAGAATAATTTGGTGAATGTGCTCGCCTTTGCATTGTACGGTGTCAGATGTTTGTTTTGCTGATTTAATAAAAATGTGTTTAAATTATTCGTCCCTCAGTTAACTTTTTACTCTTACAAAAAATTTATATTTTATATGTTACGTTATCTATGTAAGCAGCATGAACGTTCGTACGTATGTGTAGGCTTACAGGATAGTAAATAATAAACTGACTTAGTAGATTGTAGTTTTTAAGTAAGAATGAATAGAACGGCATGAAACTACATACACCTCGAGGCTATTTTTCTAAAATGTACCTATGTACGAGTATATTGAAGCAAGCTTCGGCTTGTACCATGAGTTCTAGACAACTGGTAAACTTACTTAGATATTTTTTTTTTAAATTATTACATAATATAGGTACATAACAATCCTATGTAAGATAATAATCCAATAATGGTCTCTAGTTTCTATCAAGCTACTGAGGTCAGTTATCCATCGCGCTATACAAATTTAGATGTATCAACCGTAGACTTCAAAGCGAATGCGAGAAATGCAGTCGGAAAAATACTAGGACCATTGAAATGTTTTCAAACTCATTGAATAGTGATCTAAATACCCAATTATATAAAAAATATTAAATTGAATTAGATAGTCAAAGAAACGGGTACAAACTCGCCCACTTTCGAACCAAGGAACAAGTTGGTAATAGATAGGCTTTGTAAGAGTACTGAGATAAACTCGCGGCCCAAAGAGAAATCTCAGGGCTATTAACTGACCTTTGTTTAGAGATTCGTGTCACGTTGGTCTTACAGAGGGGCGACAAACAGCCTATTTGATCTACTAACTACCCCGTCTGTGCCTCACGGATTTAAACGCTATTACAATGGAAATAAGATGCACGATGAAATGAAATGAAGTGTTTACAGAATAATGTCAACAGGATTACGCCGTTTTTTGCGTTTGTGACAGAAATTCATTTTTATGGGATAAAAAGTGGATGAGGGCGGCATAAATCTTGCACGTGAAATGGGTACTGCTTTAATGGCGATGTAAACAGTTTTAGGAAAAATAACACAGCTGGTTTATGTACATCATTCTCATAATTTTTTGATAAGAAACTTAGATTGCATTAGATTTACATCCTAGAGTAAACCTAATGCAATCAAATCGTATGGAGAATCTATAGAAGTATCAAAATGTTTTGATCAAGTATGATCTTTAAATAACCTGCTCTTCAATATCAACTTCCTTGAGCTATAATAATAGCATAGATACCTACATTGTTGACACTGTTGCAAGTCATCCGTAATCCGTCATACATACATATCTCTACAGTATCCCGAGGGATTACAGCGATGTCAATGTTATGCAAACTACACCATCTGTTATCAAAACACTTGTTTAGGTACTAGCTTTTGTTGTTTAGGGAAAGATCGGAACAATTTTAAAAACTGACAGCTAAGATTGTCTTGTATTGCACATATTAAAACTTTTTATTTATCCCGCATAATCGAGTAAAAATATAGAAATAAGTTCAGCAATTGGTTCGAAGTATTATTTAGGTATAATAATCTATCTATTATTTAATTGGATTGTGTAGGTTATGCGTTGACATCATACATACAGGAAAACAGTTATCGTGACCATCACTTATAAGGATTTATACGTCCATCCTAAAGAAAGATAACATAATATGTAATATACCCAATAACACACCAGCTCTTACGGCCTATTTTAATTGGCATTGCCTATCCCTCACCTTTGATCTCCTAAGCAATTAGAAATTCTGTTTTTACCACTGTTTTTGTAAGCTATTAATAACCTTGTGACGAAAATATTAATGACTTGGTATATTTTTAACTCGAAATGAAATCAAATATTTATTTATTTGCAATAAACCACATCATTCCATGTTCCAAACATACGGTTTTAGCATATGACGAAAAATATGTAACTATTTATTTATTGCAAAAGATACATGTGAATTTCCATGGTTTTAAAAATAATAATAACAGAATACTTTGCAGCTGTAGTACATAAAAGTATATATACTAGAGAGAGCATACGTTGCGTTAGTTTTTTTAACTTCGATAGCTGAATCACTTTTTTTAGGAATATCCAAACATATTATCTCAAATTAACTATGTGATTATCTCAAATATGGTGTAATTCATAATAATAACAAGAGAATCAGAGGTTTATGTGTGGTTATTGCAATGTTTCATAGTTATTGTTAGATGAGCGTTGGAGTTTTGGCACTGCTTAAACTCTAAACTACTAAGTTAGTCCTCCAGATTATGTCTCCCCAAGTGATTAAACAAACTAATCTGACATTATTACTTCATTCTTCACTTTGTCGTGCTCTATAACTAGTTTGTACTTTATAATAAAACACATTTGTTGTTGCATTTTCAGATAGAATAGTTTTTTTAGTACCCCTGTTTAGTGGATTGCCTTCGATTGTTGCAAAGCTAAAGAGAAGCCCAAGACGATGTGACAATGGATAAGTAATCAGACAAGTAATCGCACAAGAGAAAAGAACTCTTGCTCATGGCTGTGCCTCTGGCATTGCTGATGTCCATGGGCGGCGGTTACTGGTATAATCAGACTGATCCCAGAAGTTAACCAGAGTCACTTCAAGGTAGTTACGTCGAGGTGGACACTAGCCTAGCGGAATTCTCAAGAGGTCTAGTCGCCTTTTACGACACCCACGGTCAGAGATGGGACGCTGATTTCTAATTTTTATACGTAACCGAACGAATAGAAGATGGAAACTACATAGAAATTCTAAACATAATTATGTTCTATAGATGTAAAATGCAAATATTTTTTTTATAAATGCAACCTCTATGTATAGGTTTAGATTTGGAAAAGAGATTGGGCTTAAGATTGAATTTTGAGGCGATACGAAGCTCACAGGTTCAGGCTAGTATATGATAAATGCGCCGGACTACGGTTATGATATCATTTTTAAAATCAACAGTTTTCAGTTGCAAAATGCATCCACGTGTACCTACCGCGCAACGCGGTCAGGGTACTAGATCTGAACTTCCCTCGCTCCATTACGACACTCGTTCAGTTATTCAATAAATTGCCTCCGGTGATTAATTGACTATTAATTGCGGTATCGTTTAGCACCTTCTTTGTTCATTAAGCATCGGCTATATTTCATTGTGATTATTGAGACGGACTGCCCGTTCTAAATTGAAATTGTGAAGCGAAAATCTATTAATGGCAATCATGTTGTGTCGACTATTAGCATATTTTCGATTACGGGTGTGAATGCGATGATTGCATCCATTCTAGGCGTGATTTGAATTGTAGGTTTGGACAATGCTGATTAGGCGAAATGTTACATTATTTACATTATATTTGATATAGTGACCTTTAATATGAACTTGCAAGTATTGTTTAATAGATTTATTCATTGACTAGCTGTGCCAGCGGCGTCGCTCGCGTGGATATCGGGTTTCAAAAATAACGGACTTCCATATAATACCCATCTATACCTTGTGCCTAAGTTTTAAGTTAGACCTCTAGCAATACATTGGTGAAAACCGCATTCAATTCTATGCAGTAGTTTTCGCGTAATGCGCGTTCAAACATACAGGTTTAAATTTCTCGCGTTTTCCCAACACTTCCCGTCACTGCTCCGCTCCTATTGATTGTAGCGTGATGAAAAGTATCCTATAACCTGCCCAGGAGTATGAAGAATAATTGTACCAAGTTTCGTCAAAATCTGTTCAGTAGTTTTTTTTTCTATAACGAACATACAGACAGACAGACAGACAGACAGACAGACAGACAGACAGACAAAAATTTTACTGATTGCATTTTTGGTATCAGTATCGATCACTTATCACCCCCTGATAGTTATTTTGAAAAAATATTTTATGTACAGAATTGACCTCTCTACAGATTTATTATAAGTATATAGAAGATAATGAGTTTGCGCTTGGCCCCAATTCGCTTGATGCTAAGTGATACTTAAGTCTACGTCACCTTGAACACCCGAAAATTGTATGTCTCGCTCGGGGAATACAGAGTGTGATCAGAGAAATTTGTGATCTGTGGCCATTTTTATTGTATTGTGTCTAATTACTTTGAAAGTAATAGGTACCAAATACCGACTAGGCCCAAATAAATGTTGGTAGGTCCTGTATGTAGGTAGTTGGAGATGCTTGTTTCGAAAACCACAGTCTCCACTCATGCGCCTCTAATCTCGCTCCGATCGTGTCGAACTATTGTTCCTTCGGATTATGAGAGTGTACCTGTGTTTGCGCACACATTTGTACAATGTGTCAAGCATCCTACTTAAATAGGATCAATGGAATCAAAAGTTACAAAGATAAAAAAAAAGATGTCTTAAATAAATAATTATGCAATCACATTATGTACATTGGTAGCAACATTTAACTGCCTTTAAGCATTGAGACACATTATTGAAATTAATAATCTACTTTTATTACCCTTATACTTACAGAACATAGGCTAAGCTTTAACGTTCCTTATAACAAATGTATCAATAAGTATGCAGATGGATTCAGTCACACATAAGTAGGCACATGTATTTCACAATGAACACGAACGCGAATGTATTGGACCATAAGGCTTTACATAATGGATAATGCGTTACGCAACATTGCCTGCACACAGCAGAAAAGGCGTAAAAATCTCCCATGGAAATTCGTTTTACGGGCAGCTCGAGAACGTATATTGCGAAGAAATTATTAACTTGAAATGCTAATTCCACAGACAGATCCATCTCAACAGAAATTAAGTTATATGCCATGCCCCGAGGCACTTCTCACCATTACTCTGTCAATTAACATTTAAGTATCTACGTAGCAGCCAGTTTGGCGATATTCACGACTCCTGTTACCTGAAATAGCTTATTGTACCTAGAATCGGCATCAACGTTTATATTACCTATTCACATTTTCATTTGTTTAAAACTGTACCGATGGTAATCAGTTTTTCGCATAAAGTTATAATAGAAATGTAATTTAGGTACCAATCATAAATTACAGTTTCAATAAAAGGTGGTAAGTACCCTACACAAGGTACTACAGGGAGAGGTTTTTTTTTCATAAAAAGAAGTCCAATATAAATCCGACCTGCAATTCTGAAATTGAGTTCTGTTTAAACAATAATCATTCTTACCCATGGGAGGTGTAGACCAATGTGGGTTTAGTGATAAATTATATATGTAACTATATGAAATATCGTCGTGATCATACTGTAAAACTCGTAGCTATAACAAAATGATACGTCTCTACTAGGAATGCTTTCGTAGCCGTTCGGCCCATGCGCATGTCGTCGTAGCATATCGTGCTACGGCTACAACTCCACACCGTTACGAATTTCGGTGCATAAGCTCTTTTTCGAAATACGGCCACATAATGTTTAACAATAAATCTTAACTTATTAATATTATAAAGCTGAAGAGTTTGTTTGTTTGTTTGTTTGTTTGAACGCGCTAATCTCAGGAACTACTGGTCCGAATTGAAAAATTCTTTTTGTGTTGAATAGACCATTTATCGAGGAAGGCTTTAGGCTATATAACATCACGCTGCAGCTATTAGAAGCGAAGAAATAATGGAAAATGTAAAAAAAAACGGGGGAAAAATAACTATTCCACGCGGACGAAGTCGCGAGCACAGCTAGTATACGTATATAAAGTATGAGTGTTACATGACAATATAGTTAGCTTACTTAGTTAATGGTTTATATTAGAAAGTTAATAGCAAATTATCCTAAAATGAATCTTATAAAAGAAAGAAGATTTTCTGATCAATGGGAGTAATTAAACGTCTTTGCTACGTACTCGTAGGTAAATATAGTTAATAACAATTGCTACGAAAAGTTCAAAGGTTTCAGAATACATTTCAGCCGCTCCCCAAGTACTTGACACAGTCATTTTCTCAGTTCCCTTCGACAAGACAATATCGACTTTAATTGAAGTTCAAAATGAAGTAGGCAGAGTGTGAAACCCGTTCGTATAGGCATAGAATCTTTGATGAGTAATTAATTTGTTTATGACCCTTGTCGTGACGTTGACATAATAATGAGACCAATTAATACTTTTAACGTTAATCATTTTCTTGATTGATGGTTTTGCTATCAAGTGAGTCTTTGTTTTCGGTGATTAATGTGATCTATGGTTCTTGCTGATGGCGATGCGTAATAAATTGCAGTAGTTTTGAGACTGCACTATATAGGCATTTTAATAATTTCAAAATTATAATGATTACGTCTAAAGGCTTGTGATTTTTGGAAAGACTCGAAATCAGTTCCTTTTTTTAGGTTTATAGCTGTATATTATTATGCTTCTGCCAGAAGAGATTAAAGTTGAGGAAACGATTATATGCAATTAAAAAGAATTAGAACTATATACCTATCTTTGCTATCGAAAAAGAAAACCATTGATGTCGAGATTCGAAGTAGGGTTTCCGGAGCTCGTGGGGGGTTAGGGTTGGGCCGGCATGGCGGTGGCAACTGACAGGTAACTGACCAGTTACTTGCTCGTTTTCACAGCGACTTGGGCTTCTCTTTCGCTTTCCATCAGGCGTAGGGAAGCCATTATGTCGAGCCACTGTATATAAAAAAAAGAACGCTTGAAAATGTAACACCACGGATGTGACACTCTGTGATCTGTTTCAAAGCAAGATGTACTACCCATTTTATTGTTGATACATATCTGCTTAGTCAACCGTCCCTTCGATCAGTCTAAAAATCTGTATGGGTTTGTTTGTGACCCTTGTCAAGATATAGTAATAATAATAAAACAAATATTTTTTTAATATAAACTGTCAACCCTCGTTCGATCCCTCTAAAAATCTATGGTTCTTACAATAGAGCATCTACCATCTGAAAGCATCTTGAAATAGAAACAAGACGGGTTATATCATTGTTACATAGCCTAAATGAGAGAAAAAAGAAAGAGAGAAGAATACAAAATACCGCCCATTTCTTCCCGGGGATGAGTTACGTTCCGGGCTCAGTCGGTATATAGCCAGGAAAGTCAGCTATAGACATTTCAGCCTGTAAGATACAGACAGACTAGAATGGCGGTGGCAACAGCAAGTGATTGATTCTTTTTATAGTAGTTCGACATAATGGGTTCCCTACGCCTGATGGAAAGCGAAAGAGAAGCCCAAGTCGCTGTGTCAACGGACAAGTAACAGGTCAGCTACCTGTCAGTTGCCACCGCCATGCCGGCCCAACCCAAACCTCCCACGAGCTCTGGAAACCCTACTCACCGGCAGAAACACGACCCGGAGGTCATTTGACTGCGGTATTCTACAGGGTGGAGGTACTTCCTCCGACGGGCAGCTCAATTCGAGCGAAGATTCGCTATGCCCTACCTCGGGTACTTTTCTGTTGCCGCAGTGAATTGGGCTAGTAAGTAGTAGTATTGTCGATAATACCCTAAATCTTTACGGTACTCTTAGCTATCTAAAGATGCTGAAAATGAACAGAGAATTTATTACAACTAAAAGAGAATGAATTTGAACCAAAACCTTTGTGGGTAACTAATTTATTACCACAAGTTGTAATCCGTTTGATTGTATATAAAGAGATAAATATCCCACGTGATGACAGAAACTTCTTCATCCCTTTTTTGCGTATTCGGGACGTGAGTTCAATCCCACACAGGGACAGACAACTAGTTAGTTTGGATGAAACATTTACTTGTATTTATGTTTCGGCCCGGGAGCTTATGATACCACCAACCACTGTTTATTTTGGTTTGCATAAGTTTAGCGCTCATCTAATTAAGTTAGTACTTTGATAGCTGAGATTGTACAATGTTGTCAGTATCGTGTACTATAAAAGACGTACATGAAAATATATAAAGTATATAGAGTAAAGATAATAATATGACTATTTTCAATAAAAACTTATAGTTAGCACCTGTTTGTCACGTAATCGTTATCATTCTTAGAATTTTTTTGTATCTATATCAAGTACAAATAATATAATTCATGGTCTTCATTAAGATAAATAAATATCCTTTGTATTATTGTTCTATATATTTCATAAACTAAAAAGCTTATATTGGCAATACAAAAAGCTGTACGTCAGTTTCTAGAAGGATAATCAACAATATCTACTAATTATGAACACAATACAATGTTATTAATAATAATTTATGATTGAATACTTTGGTATTGCAAAACATATTTTGTTAATAATACCAATGCTTGTAAGGGAATTTATGATCTAACACAAGAATTAAATAAAAAAGTTAAAACATTATACCACGTCAAAAGACACCTTAGAAAAGTTTTTAGCATCAAAAGAATATTACCGGCGAGGGATCTTTACGGCCGCACCTTTACACAAATATTTGCGGTATTTATTTTAAAATTAAGGAAGAAGAAAAATATATTATGAGTTAGCATGTCTGTAGTACTGTGCGAAATTATTTATTTATTAAACATTAGCAAAACGTTATGCAGTTGATATGATATACGCATTGCGCTATCGTGCTACGAAATACGAGTTTATAATATTATATATCATTCCTTTCTGTATACATATATCATATTGCATGTTATTTTATTACTTGTTACTAGTAATAGACACAATTTTTTGGTACATAGTAGAATTTAAGCGTAATAAAATAACTGACAATCGTGCCATTTTCAAAGAAATTGTTAAGTGAATCAGAGATCTCAAAACGTTTCTTAGTTCATCTGGTGACATCATTGTTTGAACATTTTCTCGTCCATATATTTCGCGACTTATGAATTGTTTGCCAATATAATTAATTTACCGAGAAAGTTATTTACACTTTTGGTACCAAGCGAGAAATAGATTAATCAATTTCATCGTAATGTTGTACTAGGTATATTTGATGCACTGACTTGGTATCTATGAAAGAAATTAATTTATTAAAAAAGGAAGTATTTTATTTAAGAAAATAATTATGTAAAGGAAGTAAACGGCAGACGGATAATAACGAATGATGATGCGTTTAACTATTACGAGTATATAGGAGTCACACTGTGACCGTTGAGTATATAAACGTCGTGGCCCGGTGCTACGTAAGTAGTTAAGATCCCGCTTTTACGCATACAAACGAATTTAAATGATGAACGCAAAGCCTAAAAACATGCAGTTATAATTGTTCGTTCAGTTGACGATAGTTATTCAATCATTTTAGTTTAAACAATCTTCTACCAAACATTGAGCGTATTTAGGTAACTGTTCTCTACTGTTCTGAGCTTGGTATTGATTATAATGCTAATAATGCCTGGCGATCACCGTACACTCGATAAACACATGTGAAGTGACTTCGGCCGCGTTACCTACTGATCCTGAATCAGACGTACATAGCCAGATCTATATTATTGGCCAGCATGGCGGTGACAACGGACAAATGATTGATTTGGTTGCTTGTCCGTTGCCACAGCGATTTGGGTTTCTGTTGCTTTTCACCAGGCGAGGGGAAGCTACTATGCTGTGACACTATAAAAAATCTAGAGGTCAACTCCTTCGTAACGTAGTCCCCCAAGTTTGCCAGGATGATTTTATAGGAATTTCTCTTTGTACCTTTCTTAATCTTATCAACAATATATAGAAATTCTTAATCTTATCAACAGTATATATAAATATAGAGAATTACAAAATATTTAGTAGGTACGTATTTTTTTAAAGCAATGCCATTTGTTAAAGAACTAAGACAAGACTTGCAAAATTAAAGGATAAACAAAAGTAATTTGCATCAACGCCTTAGCTGTTTTGTAAGACTAATCTTGTTGTTCTTATTACACGTTTCATCTCAGGATATTATTACGTAACTGGGTATGTACATGTTTCGTTGTACGTATTAAGTAAATTAAATTAATTCACGTAAAGAAATAGCTTTCATTTTGATGAATAATAGTGTTAGTTACTATTAGTCTACCCTTTACAGGAGAATATCCAAAGAATAGTTGAAAAAATTCTTAAGATATTTAGAACTCCGACTTAGAGTCAAGAAATTTTACAAATGATATTTAAAATGAAGGCATTAATTCAGACGTAGACAGATGTTTGCTGTTATTACCACATCTTATCTATATTGAAAATTCGTCTATCTTCCATGATTGAAAACAGATTTGAGTTTCCAAGCAATGTTATTAACGGCATTTAGAAAGCTCTGAACAAGATGAAAATCAGATCCCTGTAGGATATAATGATATAATGTTCAGTTGGTTACTTAATAACATGCAATTTATCATTGATCAGTAGAATGTTATTTAAAATTTTTTATTACTTAAACTTTTAATGGATATAAATAAGTTATGTAACATTAGGATGTAATTGACAGCATGGTGGCGCAGTGGTTAGAGCGATGAGCCCAAAAGTGCAGTCTCTGCGATCTGCGATGTCTCGGGCCTCGGATCATAGTACAACGGAAAACTTTAACTTGAGACCAGGTAGTAGTTGACGTGAATTGTCGAGCGCATTTATTTATTTACGAGTACCTATATAAAGTTCTTTAATTCATAAAATACCAAAGATTATTTAGGCCCTACTACTTACTATTACAAAGAGAAAACATTTTGGTAAATGTTAATGACTCGTGTTTGATAAAGCGCCCTTTGATAATATTGATATTTGGTTTTTACAAATTATAGTACCTAAGCCTTTTTTTTAAACGAATTCTGTTCCAACTATTTCGCCTAGTTGATAATTCAGTGAGCTTCCACTGTGAAAAAAATCATTCCACCTGCTCAAAAATGTACCGTTTCATTTTAAATGATAAATTGAAACTTTTGATAGACCTTTCCTTTGTGAACCGTAATAGCGCAGCAGTCGATGATTGTCGGTATATGTCGAAACCAGCTATCGCAATAAAAAGTATTCTAATACATTTTGTATGCTGAAGATTCAGGGTTCGATAGGTGAATCTTTATTATTACAAAGATCAATTTTATACCTATTCATTTCTGAACGACAAGAGTAAGAAGTTAACGTATCTCATCATAATCATCAGCTTATTGCAGTCCACTGCTGCATAGGCTTCTCCAGTTGTTCGCCACTAAGGGCAAACATCTGGATGACATACCCATAATTGCCACGCTGGGCAGGCAAGTTGGCGACCACAGAGCCAGGCAGCTCGATCCGATAACACTGCTGGCCATCATTGGCTTGTAATATTTAGCTACGTCTTTAATAGCGCCGCGGTTGTCAGAGCCTTGTTTATTATTCAACAGGATGCACCAAGGGTCGGTGAGGGTGGTTCGGAGCGAAAAATTATAAGTCGCTCCCTTACATCCCAGTAAAAGACTCCCAGACCCAATAGAAAATGTTTTGTTTTGATCGCCGATGATTCCACGGCAGTTAACGTGTTAAATAATAGTGACGCGCTAATACTGACAGAAGTTTTAGCGACAAAAACATTATGGCTGCATTGTTCATTAGTTAACGAAGCGCCGCAGACGAGGAGGGTAAATTACATTACATTTGTGCCGTCACCCAGGTCAGATTATACACGGCAAATAATCAGGCGTCGAGCGCGTGTAATCCCCGGGATCAGCGGGGATGACTGTATTGCCAGTTGATTTTTACTCTCATAACTTTTTAACGAACCATAGTAGTAAACGGAGTTAACATTTCGACGGAGAATTTATATTTTTCTTTGTATAAAATGCTTCTCTTCATTTATGTTAATGTGTGCAACAATTTCACAGACGTCTGGTTTCTGAGTGCTATATTAAGTATATTTCTTTTTAAGATTATCTATTGAAAAATTATGTTGTGTTTTTTGGGAACAAAGATTCGCGTGTATCATTTACGGCATTAGATCTTGGTTTTGTTTTTACGTATATTTTGTGTTAAATTGTTCATCCATTCTTAATTGTGGAATCGCATAATTCAGATAATTCATCATTCATAGGACATCTTGTCTCAAACAAAGGTTAGGTACTCGTAACTGGTAACTCCTGAAACATTCAGATAAGAAAATTAAATCTGTAGTCGATTCCGATAAAAGATTGAAACGCTTTCATTTATTGTGATCAACCGTATAATTTGACTATTATTGAAGCAATAAACTGAAGCCATCGAGATACAATACGAACGCTCCTACTTAGTTGTTGCTACGATCATAATCACTCCACAAAGTGAACCATTCATATTTCATGCAAGTACTTACCGCGTATGAGAATGAGCTGCTTTTCATAATAGCTGTTATTTATACGGAGTACGTAACATTCGCCCGTGGCTCGTGAATATGACGAGCAACAAAACGGCAACGTGAAGGGGCTGCACGTTAACTGATGTGATAAAAAAACAGAATGTTGAAAGCGGGGAACTGCGGCATAGAATAATAGAAGGACCATTCTAAATGCGAGAAGTGCTACGAATATTGTTTGCGTTGAAGCCGAAGTAATATCTATTGCGTACTCGCTAAGCCTTTTTGGCGGGGGCCGATGTGGCTGAAAACGGTCTGAGAGTTACAAAGATTAGAACTAAGAACCAAACTGCGTGAGACAATAGGTGCCGAGCACCACGTCTTAACTAAGATTTTCTTATAAAGCGGCAGCCCGATGACAGTTTGTGGTACTTCTCTCGGAATAGATATCTGCAGGAACGGGTCAATACAAGTAATTTATTTCCTATAGTGTCTGGAAGGAAATTCGTGCTTCCTAAGCTCATTCCGCATTAGACAAACGCCTTATACTATGTGGCAGTGAAGTCATCAAATTAAGTCTTGCATCCCATTTTAAAATGTCTTGAATCCGTTTTCGAAGAGCCGTGAGTTAGTGGGAGGTAACGTTACAGTAACATCACATACAATATAGATTACACTAGAACACCTACTGGTCAATATAAAGCCTCTGCAAACTCGTAAAAATTAAATAAGTAACCGATTGTAGTACGTGATTGTGTAAGATTTTAATATAAATTCGAATTACACCGATATTAATTTGTTGAAAATACTTAACTGACGTTGTTTGATATTATTCCTTTTATTGATCAATTAGAACGTTAATCAATAAGTGGCTATCGTGGCTTACCGCGTAATTTGATACCAAAACCTTTGAAATAACGACACTAAGACCGGGTACTCAAACTAATGAATATTGCTTTGCAAAATTTGTACCTTCTGTATTTATATTTTTTGTTCTTGTAGCATAATAAATAACAGTGTGCAATTTTTGCACTGACCTGTAGGTTGGTCTATACTTTACGTATTGCTTAAGCTATAGTAACAGCTTAGTTTTGCGTGTTGCTGGGCTTGGGACTTATTATCATACTACATATTCACATAATAGATCATCTTAGATATCATCGGATAAAGGATCAAATGTATTCACGTATGAAGTTAAAAGCTGGTAGCAGAAAACACAGCTTTCACAGGGAAGAATGTAACCGAGAAATGAGGAACCTTAGTCCTGCACCAATTTACCTACTCTTCCTACACAGTAAAAATTTTACAGTTTTTATCCACCACCAGAATATTCTCTTCGGTGCACTTCCGGATACAAGACGTATCACTTTAGACATAAGTAGCATGACAGATTTCTGAATCGCCTTGGTGCCTAAAAAAAATCTGAACAACGTTTTTCCGCCTTTAATGAATAGACAATTATCGTCTCATCTTTATGATTTTTCCACTTGGCTAACGTCCCCGACAACGTGTTCTCAAAAGTGTACCTCATCGAGATACAACTGTTTTATATAATAAGCGAGTTTGCTGCCTTCAGAGCATACTGTGACTAGAGTACCAACTTGCTTCCCGTTGCATGCCAGTGTTCGCAAAATATTTGCTCAAACCGCCATTTATGAAACGCACTCTTTTATAGCTTTAAACATTTTAGATGTTGTGTCATGATCTCCACTTCACTGTATGTTACAAACCATTATTTAGTTTAACGCTTAAAGTTACACTTGCCTTACATTGTAGCGTGGTTATCTGTAGGAATCATGAAAGTAATAAGTACTACGTACAACACCTCCATGGTAGGAATATTTACGAAATGGGGACACTATCAACAAGCAATTCCTGTATTATGGTACAAAAATTGGTTGAACCTGCGATTGTGTACCTACTTACCCACTGACCGCCTGACGGGTTAACTAAAATGTCGTCGTTTGCCTCCCCCTAATATTGTTAAGTTGTAAAAAAAAATTCAAGTGCTGCATAATGTGTAAAGTTTTTACGCGCGCGCCGTCCGTATGTCTCTGGAGACCTGAATTACATATTTTCACAGTTTGCCGTGTCGTGTTTCATACATTTTTATTATATTTTTTAAAATTCATGCATTTTATATTAAATTTCGTACTTGATGGACTTTGAGAGTAGTAAGATCCCTTCCTAGTCCGATTTTCAATTAAAATCCTATTCAGGATCGGCTTGGTCATTTTTGGAGCTATAATTCTTCTACTATAATATTACCGCACACTTTTGATACAAGTAGGTATAGCAATCAAAACCAAAATCGAATCATCATTCTTATTCATACAATAAAAATTGTTTTTTTTTAAATTAGTAGTGAGTATGATGATGATGATGATGAGTATGACATATAGAAGAGGCCTATGTCCAGCAGTGGACTAATACGGGCTGATGATTATGATGATGATGCCATATAGGCAAGCGGCACGTCTTATGTTAATTAAACGTTTACCGCCACTAATAGACTGAAATGCAAGGTTCACTGCGTCATAGATAAGCCGCTGTCTACCAAAAGAACGTATGTATGGTGCGATTCCCTCTGTATGTTAGTGTAACTTACATTTCACCTACTTTCAATATGTAGGTACTCATAGTTAGCAATTTTTCATCCTTATATTCCGTCATCGGTAATATGCCTAACCTAAAAATAATCACGTTAATCAATGTCTACGTATCAACTAAGCATTATTCAATAGGCAATGTTATCTGATTTACCTAAATCCGTATCATTAAATTGCGCTTCGACAGATTTCGAATTATGATAGGTATGAGGTGAAGTCTTAGCATAAAAATTCACATAAGCATTTAAGCAGCAAGAGGCTATACGTACAATGTATGTATTTATATGCACTTTAAATGAAGAAACAAGTAGAGAATGCCCTTCCAGCTTATGTGTTTCCTTCCTCTTACAATTCTGGGTTCTTTAGGCGGGGCGTGAAACGGCATCTCAGTGGGCCTTCAGGGTGAGGGCGACAAGCGCAATGGGTTTGTTCTATTTTGCCTGTCGACTTAACTTTTGGATCTTACGACCGCTTACCAGGTGGAGTGAGGGAATCCTGAAAGCTCTTTTTATAAAAAAACCGGCCAAGTGCGAGTCGGACTCGCGCACGTAGGGTTCCGTACCACTGATTGAATGAAAAAATTAGGTAATTTGATTTTTGACGTTTAAAAAAAAACTACTGTCTAGATTTCATTCAAACCAAATTTCGTTAGTAGTTTTTATAGTAATACACATCATATATTTTTTTCAGTTTTATCATGCCCATTTTTTAGAAGTTACGGGGGGGGGGGGGGGGGGGGACACACATTTTACCACTTTGGAAGAGTCTCTCGTGCAAACTATTCAGTTTAGAAAATAATGTTGTTAGAAACCTCAACATCATTTTCAAATACCTATCCATAGATACCCCACACGTATGGGTTTGATGAAAAAAAAATTTTTGAGTTTCAGTTTCATGTATGGGGAACCCCAAAAATTTTGGATTTTTTTCTGATTTTACTTTAAAATCTTATAGCGGTTAACAGAATACATCTACGTACCAAATTTTAATAACGTAGCTCTTATAGTTTCGGAATAAACTGGCTGTGACATACGGACGGACAGACAGACAGACAGACAGACAGACAGACAGACATGACGAATCTATAAGGGTCCCGTTTTTGCCATTTTGGCTACGGAACCCTAAAAAATAAATAAAAACTGAATAAATAACTGAATTTCGGCCACAGCGGCTAATCTTTAAGGAGACAAGACTAGGCAAGTCCACAGGCGATATTTAAGTGCACAAGTGCCCAAACACAGGTCTCTGTTCCTTGACTCTCATAATCTGATGGGACGGTAGTTTGACACGACCGGAGTAAGAGACCAGGCGTTGAACCAATAGTTTAATCTTAGTGGCTCCACAGGGCTGCTGTGAATCTTGACAGAAAGGCCCGGGATTTGAACAAGGAACCTCTAGGCAGCGCTTGCTTACTACTAACCCATCAGAGGGTTGAGGGCTTTAGCGAAATAGAGGGTACTTACTTATATGTATTACAAATATAAAACCAAAGTAGGTGTAACAAAAAATGTGACATTGATTTATTCTTATCCGGAACTTGTTCAGGTAGGCAAGTCTTAGAAATAAAAACACGGGGGAAGAGCAGTACTTTATTAAAGACTAGCTGTGCTCGCGACTTCGTCCGCGTGGAATAGTTATTTATTCCCCGTTTTTTTTTTACATTTTCCATTATTTCTTCGCTCCTAATAGTTGCAGCGTGATGTTATATAGCCTAAAGCCTTCCTCGATAAATGGTCTATTCAACACAATAAGAATTTTTCAATTCGGACCAGTAGTTCCTGAGATTAGCGCGTTCAAACAAACAAACTCTTCAGCTTTATAATATTAGTTAAGAAAAAAATCTTGATTGATTAGTTAGTTAATGTATCAAATAATGATTTGACATTAATTTATTATGAAGCTAATATCTTTAACTAGGTAGGAGGTACTTGCAATTTCGAAGAAGAATGTACAGATTATCAGATTTTAATTTGAACCATTTACTTGTTAAATTTTGCTTTTGTCCTCTAAGTAATTGAAGTTTGTAAGAACAAAATATCTCATTGCTTGATCTTAAATACCTGTAATGATAATATAAGGCGTAATAGTCTTGTTCATTATGATTGTTATTATGATAAGTCTTTGTAATATTTGCTTCGTCGGTACATTAGTTGGTAGAGCTAATGCTCTATGATCAACGAATGACATCATTTATCTGTCATTAGACAATACCTACTATGGTCGATAAAATAAAATTACGAAAAATTCATCAAAGGTTTAATAGGTAGCCTAGCGTGTCTTAATCAAATTAAGTGATTAGGTTATACCTTATACTTAGAAACTTATTGAATTCGTTGTTTAAATCTCGTCAAGATAAACTGATTGTTTTGCAAATGTCAAACACAGTTAATTTCGTACTTTGGGTGCGTTTTCATTGATGCGGGGCTGTGAAAAACTAACAATACTTAACCAACGATTTGTTTCGCTGAAGTGGAGTGAATATAAGATCCCAGCAATATCATTGGTAAATTTTCGTTAGCTTTGTGCAGCCCTGCTTCTATGGAAACAAATAAATACCCCAAGACGCATGGCTTGCACGCGGGGCCACACAGCGCCGTCTAGCCCCAAACTAAGCCGAAACTTGTACTATGGGTACTAGACAACTGATAAACTTAATTAGATACTTTTTTTTAATGCGCCCTTAACCTGGTACTTTTAAGTCGATGGGTACGCAACAGTCCAGAGGTTTTAGATTAATCTGAGTATATAACAGTAGGAATATTAGATGGCCAGATAAAAATATGTTTTCATCTAAGTTTTAAATAAGAAGAAAGTGAAATGTAGGAGACATTTATATTTTCTGTTCGAAATCAAGTCACGTTGAATATCATAAATTGCTAACTGGTCAATATTATGAATTTTGAGGAGACTACCAAACCAAATGAGATGACAAAAGCAGGTTTGCATGGTTCAAATAGTGTAGTCAGTAACAAACAGAAAATGGGACTTAAGATGAACGTAACAATGGATGTGGCTGTTTTATTTTGGAGCACAATGTGAGCTTGGTTTGGAAAATGAAAACAATTATTATCATTATAATCTGCAACATAGATAGACCAGTCATTATATAGATGTAAACATCACTAGTGGCCATTGGCCTGTCAGACTCCATCCAGAGACTACCACATAGGCCTATTTTAGACGATTTGCATCCAAGAGCTATTAGACAACCTTATCAAGTCACCACCAAAGAACCTTCCGCTCTGTACTAATAATGCCCAACAAACAAATAGCTTTGTTTTTTTATTATTTATATTATTATTTCCTTTTTTTCGGCGTTGTGACATCGTGGACATCGGACGTGTTTTTGGTTGCTGTTCCGGAGGTGACTAGTTGGGGTCGGACATCTCCCCGATTGACGTTGGAGCCCTAGAGCCTGCCGTGGAGCCCTGGCAGTTCGCGGAGGAGTCGTGAGTTGAACATCTTTTGTCGATCCTCGGCGGTTTGAACCGGCGCCTTCTGCATTCGTGTTGTGCGCTCTGTGCCACTGAGCCACGGAACGTACTCGCGCCCGCGTGAAATTAGTCCTTTTTTCGGCGTTGTGACATCGTGGACATCGGACGTGTTTTTGGTTGCTGTTCCGGAGGTGACTAGTTGGGGTCGGACATCTCCCCGATTGACGTTGGAGCCCTAGAGCCTGCCGTGGAGCCCTGGCAGTTCGCGGAGGAGTCGTGAGTTGAACATCTTTTGTCGATCCTCGGCGGTTTGAACCGGCGCCTTCTGCATTCGTGTTGTGCGCTCTGTGCCACTGAGCCACGGAACGTACTCGCGCCCGCGTGAAATTAGTCATCACTTGGTACGTGCGTCTTTGCCGCGACCAAAACGACAGGCGTTAATAGGTGTTCACGACCATTTAGTCCCTTCATCTTTTAGTAGATGTCGTTGTATAATAATAACAGCATGTGCTGTCATTTTGTGACACAGAATTATGAATAGTTCAGAGGTACATCGCATAGATGGCGATGTACCTATTTACAACGCGATATCGTTGTGTTTCTTCAACCATATATAAGATCACCGGCCCGTTGTATGGGCAGTTCAAAATTCAGTTCAAAACCAGTTAGTACAAAACAGTTCAAGATCAACAGTGTAAATAAATAGTTCAAAAGTGCAAATAAAAGTATCTTCAAGAAGTTACAGTGTTTCAGTTCAGTGTGAGCTATCATCGACCAGCTAGGACAGTACGCCAGTACTAAACAAGGTCCTTCAGAGCGGATTTGGAAGACCAATTTTTGAGGAGTGGTCTGTGACCACAACCCGGTAGTGGACCGCGGGGCTCCGCGGATAAGTGCAGCTCCAGCACTACAGCACCAAGTGCTGCTGGAGACAGCCAAGGTGGACTGGGCTGTGACTATGGTGCTGGAAGGCTCCAGTCCTTGAGGTGGAGTGGAACCAGATGGTGGTGAAGTGTTTCAACGTCACCAGGGGACCTCAGTGGAGTGGCGCCGCGGCGGCGACGTCGACGTCACAAACGGTGACCTAGTAGTTGACGTCACACTAGCAGGAGCACCAGGTTTGGTTCAGTGGTCAAGTGCGAGACGCGGTCAAGTGTGAGTCGTGGACAAGCGTGAGTTGTACATTTATTTGTATATATTTTTCAAGCGACTTTCAACTTAAGTGCATCGGGATTATTTTTTAGTGAAAGTGAAATGTTTAGTTGTATTAATAGTTAGGTAATGTTAGGACATTAAGTTAGTTGTGTTTTTTGCATTTTTAGTTCATTGTATATAATTAAGTTTTACGTTACGTTTTAAAGATGGAAGGTATCTTTAATGTACAGAAACAATTGTCAAAATCAATAGAGAAAGGTTTGATGAATTTTGAGAAAAGTCCAAAAGATACAATTAATTTAGAATATTTAGAAACAAAACTAGAAAATTTAGAAAGAAATTGGCAATTGTTTCATACGAATAACATAAAATTATATGAATTATATTTATTGGAGGACATAGAAGAATGTAAATATGTAAGTGAGGACATTTATGACAAAACTGAGGACAACTATATTGTTTACAAATCGACTTTAAAAACGGAAATTAAGAAATTGTCAGTAGATCAAAACCAAAGTGTAAATGAGCCCCATAGTTCTTTCGTTAAGTTGCCGAAAATTTCCATACCGTTATTTTCGGGTAAATATTCTGAATGGCCAACATTCAGAGATTTATTCGTTTCGTTAATCGACACGAATGATTCTTTGGATAGTGTACAGAAGTTACACTACTTGAAGGGGCATCTCACCGGAGAAGCCGAACTTTTGATAAGACAAACGCCTATTACGGGTGATAACTATAGGCAGTGCTGGGATTTACTTGAGAAGCGATACAATAATAAACGCTACTTGTCAAATTGTATTTTAAACCGATTATTAGGCCAAAAGCAACTAAATTTTGAATCGGCTTCGGGATTAAGGGGACTATTAGACAACACCTCTGATTGTTTAAGTGCATTGAGGAAACTAAATGTAGATATGAGTTCATGGGATATAATTATCATACATATTGTCGCGGGTAGGTTAGATCCTGAGACTCGAAAATACTGGGAGTTAAACGTCTCTAGTATCGACTCAAGTGAGCTGCCAACTCTTAAACAGTTTCAAGAGTTCCTTGAAAGTCGTTTTCGAGCCTTAGAATGCATAGATCCCGAAAACCCTACACCTCCTCATCATGATAATGTTCCCCACGAAAGACCAGTCGTTTTATTCTCAAGAAATAGCAACAATAGTAGTATGAGCTGTGAGTACTGCGCTGACAGACACAAATTGTGTTTCTGCAAAAAGTTCACAAAGTTAAGTACCGAGAAAAGGCGGGAGTTTGTATATAAGAACCATATTTGTTTTAATTGTTTGGGGGGAAATCACATTATTTACAATTGCAAAAAATCAACGACATGTAAAATTTGTCGAAAACGTCACCATACTCTCTTACACTCAGAGTTGGTGAAGAGTAATGGAAGAGAGTACAATGGTCGCACTAGTTTGTCGACTAGTGTTGCGCCAGTTTCATGCATGCATGCACGGGTACACGAGAAAGGTTCTTCGAAACTATTTCATGAGTTTAAAGATCAAACATTTAATACCAAGAGCAGGACAATAGAAGACCAAACATTTAGTACAAATAGGAACAATTTTGAATATCATTCACCTTTTCAGAAAAACCCATCTAGTTGCAAGGGTTACAATAGTTCACGGCAAATAAGGAAGTCAACTTAATTTCAGGTATGACTATCCCGTGTAGTCGCTATTTATGTTCAATTCTTACTTTGTTATTAATGTTATAGAAATGTTAGTTATAGTGCACATATTATGTTAATTTTAAGTAAGTTCATATTTGATTTTGGTATATTTTGTTATGTTTATGTTTTGTAAAGGTAGGTCATGGTGGGCGGATTGTGTATTTATTCGTTTGTTTTTACCAAGGATGTTCATTTGATTTTAAGTTCAGTTCATTGTTTTGTTCATTTGTTTTAAGGCCATTTTTTCATAAATGTCCTTGGTGGGCGGAATGTTCACGACCATTTAGTCCCTTCATCTTTTAGTAGATGTCGTTGTATAATAATAACAGCATGTGCTGTCATTTTGTGACACAGAATTATGAATAGTTCAGAGGTACATCGCATAGATGGCGATGTACCTATTTACAACGCGATATCGTTGTGTTTCTTCAACCATATATAAGATCACCGGCCCGTTGTATGGGCAGTTCAAAATTCAGTTCAAAACCAGTTAGTACAAAACAGTTCAAGATCAACAGTGTAAATAAATAGTTCAAAAGTGCAAATAAAAGTATCTTCAAGAAGTTACAGTGTTTCAGTTCAGTGTGAGCTATCATCGACCAGCTAGGACAGTACGCCAGTACTAAACAATAGGAACACTGCATAAATAAAAATCAACTTGGGAAAAATGTTCTGTGTCGCATGCAACTCATCAATTGATAAACATAACTGCTTAAGATGCAATGCATGCAGGACTTACTATTGTTTGGTATGCTTAAATGTGAATGCGGAGAACACTCGTGAGATAACGGGAGAACAGCTCTCGGGGCTAAGTTGCCCTGGTTGTGTCAATGTAAATGCCTCTGCGCGACGACGGGACGAAAACTCGCCAGCGCGTGTGGCTACTACAAAGACGACATTCACTAGGCCTGAGACTATAACCCCTTTGACGGTCAAGGCGGACCCTCTTGGGGCCTCACAACGGGGAACCACAGCCGTTGTGACGGCTGACCTTGCGACTGCTTCAAATCAGCAAGCAACAGATCTTAAGAAGCTTATTAAAGAGTCGTTTTTGGAGCTTTTTGCTGATGATCTCACCAGCATCAAAAGGCAACTCACGGAGTATCAGAAATCTCTCAATTTCTTCAATAACGCTATGGAGACTTTAAAGAAAGAGAACAGCGACATAAGGAAGGCTCAGAGCGTTATCACCACAGATCTGAAGGCATGCAAAGAAGAGAATGTCATCTTAAAGCAGCATGTAAAGGCATGTGAGTTGCGTATTAGAAAGCTGGAAGAGGATAACTCACGGCAGCAACAATGGACTCGCCTCCAGAATGTAGAAATCGTTGGAGTGCCGGAATGTAAAGAGGAAGTCACTTTAGAAGTAGTATCCAAAATTATGAATGGCATAGGAGTCCCCATTGTACCAAACGATGTCGAGTTTGCTCATCGAGTTCAGCCCCGTCGAGCTGCAAGTGCCAAGAAAGGCCGCGCTATCGTGGTCCGACTTAAGGACCGCGCTTTGCGGGATAAGATTGTTGCTGCCGCTCGTAAAAGACGCAATATATCAGTCAATGAGATGGGTTTCGTTGGGGAAAATGGTTATATCTATGTGAATGAACACCTCACCATTGACAATAAAGTGTTGCTTGCATCATGTAAGTTAAAAGCCAAAGAACTGAATTATAAATATGTCTGGACAAAAAACTGCCGAATCTTCATGCGCAGGAACGACACTTCTCCGCCGGTACCGATCTCTTCCAGCCTGGATCTCGAAAAGATTGCCTAATTGATTTTTTGTATGTAGATTTTTTCTCGAGTTTATGCACAACCTTGTTATTGTTTCTAGTTTTGTTACAAATTAATGCACACATCTTATATTTATTGAGCATATCGTATATATTATATTTTATATTACAATTTTTTTATACTTTATTTATTTTAGCTGTTACATGTTATTCTTATATTATCTACTATCCTCGTAAATGCTGGCCCTATAGGTATCAATGTTGCCTTATAATGACTTTAAAAAACCTTTATCTGGATAACTTGAATTTAATACTAATAATTACATTAAAAATCATTGAGAGCCAAACTATATTCGAACATCATTATTATGCTGTTATAAGTCAGTGCTATTACCGTCGTACTGTTTTAGTATGGGAACCGTAAAACAAAGGAAACTTGAGCTGTTCTACCAAAATGTTAGGGGATTGCGTACAAAAACCACTACGTTTTCTAACAACGTTCTGTTGTCCGATTTTGACATTGCGTTAATTACCGAGACATGGTTGTGTGAAGGGATACTTGATAGTGAATTGAGTGACTGTACGTATAATATTTTTCGTCGCGATCGGGGTGCTTTGGGCGGTGGTGTGATGGCAGTATGTGCTTCACACCTTCAAGTTCGTGTACGTGTAGAATGGCAAAGACCTGAGTTGGAATGCATTTGGCTGACGATCTCAAATCGGTCTCTCGGTTGCTCCAAAGATTTACATTTGGCAGTTATTTATATACCGCCAAATAATAATGCTCACCTTCGCCTTTTGGAATTCATGGACGTTCTGAAGCATGTGTCTCAATCAAATAAAAACGACTTTTTGTTGGTAGCTGGTGATTTTAATTTACCTTGTATTGATTGGAGCACAGGCGAACCTCTTATGATAAAAAAGGGTTCTGTGGAGTTACAATGTTGCTCAGCCGAATTCTTAAACTTAATGTCATTTATAGGGCTTAGTCAACACAATATGGTAAAAAACCACCTCAACAGTACATTAGATCTTATATTTTCCAATTTTTCACTTGAGCTGCAGCGTGCCGACGTTCCCTTGGTCAATGAAGACAATTATCACCCCTCTCTTGCATTTAATACTTGTGACATTTACATTACTCCGTTTAAACCGAAATCCCGTGTTAAATACCACTTCAACAGAGCTAATTTCGATGAAATCAACGATAATTTAACCGGGCAGGACTGGTCATTTATTTCGAAAACAGATGACATGGAGGTGGCGGTGGCAAAGTTTTATGATATATTAGCCCAACTAATTGATAAGTTCGTCCCTAAGGTGCATATAACCTGTACACGCAAATACCCTGTATGGTATAGTAAATCCCTCATAAAATTGATTAAAGAAAAGGCTCGACTTCATAAGAATTGGAAACGTCACGGGAACCCTCTGGACTACCTGGCGTTTGCAAGACTTAGAAGTAGAATGAAGTTACTTCAGCAGACTTGTTTTAATAACTACCTGGAAAATGCGCAAAATCAAATTAAAGTTAATCCAAAAGCTTTTTGGACCTATATAAAATCTCAAAGAAATAACAATTCTAGTTATCCTAACTCAATGGTCTATGGCGACCAAATGCTAAATAGTGAAGATGATATTTGCAATGCTTTTAATGATTTCTTTAAAAAAAACTTTATGGAACCTGCATCTTACTATCCCTCCCTATCTAGCGACGTTACGGTATCCGATAATAATTTACATGTAATAGAAATTACCTCATCATACATTTATGAACTAATAAAAAAGCTTGACATTAAGAAGGGTGCAGGAAGTGATGAGATACCACCGACCTTCTATTATTTTTGTGCCAAGTCGATAGCTACCCCGATTGCTCTAATTTTCAATAAATGTCTCAACATTGGTTACTTCCCAACCATCTGGAAAACAGCTCACGTTGTTCCGATTCATAAAAAAGTATAATTTCCTTTAGTTATTTACTTAAATTATCTTGTGTATATGTGTGCATCAACCTCGCTCAATCCGTTGTTCCATATGTCATTGTTTTAAATTAATAAAATTAAAATCCGTTATTAGCTGTAAGATAAAATTAAGACTCTGTAATTGTTAGTTTAAGAGCTGTGGATTTTGTAATAAAATAAAATAAAAATAAAATAAATTATATGTCAAAATTGGTATAAGAATTGTATACAAAATTATTCTTCCTTATAGTTTCTTGGGACACATGTATAATACATTTTGATAGCTAGAGAAAATCGGGACATTGCTGCCCTCTATATTCTGGACTAGTTCCTCCCACCTAGCGTATCGCTCGGCACGTTTCAGACGCAAATGAACCTCTGAGTTCAATCAAAGCACGTAGATGTTAAATCCAATAAATTATTGGTTACTGTATTATCGCATAATCCCCTTATAAATGCTAATTATGTTACTAAACGGATTAAATAAGATTAGGTCCACACTTCGTTGTATTTTACAAAGTGATAACATCTCTAAATGGCCGTTAAGATGACAATGGCAATAATGTTAATGTTAAGGACAATTCAAAATTTTGCAGGAGACCGGAAGACGAAAAGATAGACCGTTTGTTTTTGTTTTCTAAGCCATCAATTTGGTGTAGAAGCCATAATATATGTACTTGGCTAGTTTCTATGGACATTAACCGCTCTGGCCGAAATTTTGCAAGCAGTAAGTAGTAGGAGATTATTTATTACAAAATAAATTAAAATACTTTCTCTTTTGATTGTACTAAACAATGTACTGAATCGAGAACCACCCATAACCTAATTTATTTCAAAAGCTATTTCGTTTGCGGTTTGTTGCTTAATTGCCACATTTATCATGTCGCTTTAATTATATTAGTACCTAATTGAGTAGTAAAGTTCGACTATCAAATAAAATAAGCTTTGGTTATTTTTACCACTTATGAAAATGTCATTGAAATCAGTGACCTACAAGAAATCCAGTTTTGCCATCCCAATGAACAGCAGAGAGCTTAGTCAGTTACCTACTTATGAGTATCTTTCTACCATTGAATTAATAAATACTGTGAAATGCAATCCACTTAACATATTTTTCAGTTTCTTTCAAGCATTTTCGGCGACTGTGACGTGTATTGAATCAGGTTATTTATTTCAAGCGTATTATGTTATCTGTACCTATTGTGAAAAGGTACCGTTGATGCAAAAAACTCGATTTTCCTCCTATAAAAGTTTACCTTTGCTTCCGAAGTTAGATCGCACTTCTGAAACCGTTTCTGAAATATTTACATATGCAATTTAACTTGTTCGAGACATTGACAATGCTTAACTTGTATTCAATCGGTCAAAATGGTTTATAAGTTAGTCTATTCTTGAGCGTATTGTCAAAGTAAACACTCGAAGGCTGTAGAAAGCCCTAGGCCATTGTTTTCTACTTAAGTAAGTCAAGTGGGCTTAAGTCCTAGGATTAGAGTTAGATGTGAGTAGGTACTTCAGCAATTACTTAATTGATAGATCTTTTTGCTTTCTGATCTTGTAAAAAGGGTGAAGGATAACGTGTCATAAATAATGTACCATCTACAAACTTATGATGATAAAGATTAAAAACAGTTAAAAATTATGGAATTAGGTAAATTAATACTGTATTAAACTGCTTTCAGTTTTACGAGTAATCAATGTAATAAAAAGCGGTGCGTCAATTGTAAAATTCATTCAGCCGATTTCGACTAATTGAACAAAACTCGCATCACCTTATAATTTTTCTAAATTATAAGTACCTACTTATAGTTATTAAGTTTATATACCTTTACCTTTATATAGCGGATTACGATTAAGTATTTAAAAATAATACTGTAACAAACCATATTTTGTTTATTATTTAATACCGCTACTACTCCATAGATGGCATTATGAGTATAAAAGCAAAGACCGAGTGGCACTCATGTAGTGTCGCCGCGCACCGATAGATAGCTCTGCGTGTATGTTACATCGTGCAATCGTTGTGATTTTTCGAATGATGACCACCCCAGATATAATTTTGTTAATTTCAAGATTAGTTCAGATACTCGTCGCTAGATGGTGTCGTATGTTACTTAGACCGCGCCAACATTGTTGTTCTCCGATTATATAAGACTCGGACCTGAACAAGTGATTATTTGTCTTCAGTCTTTCAGTCTTTCAAGCAAGTCTTCAGTCTTTCAATCTTTCAAGTCTAGGATTACTCTGAGTCGGCTCTTAAGTGTTTTTAAGACCGGTCTTGGATATCCTAAATAACGCCTCCCATTCCCATCGTTGATTGTATCCGCACTTAGCCCGCGCTTTTACGCCTGAGTAAGACGTGCTGCTGAGTCACCCATCTCTGTACTACGTCACGTCGGAATAAACGTCTTTCTTCGTACCTCACGCAAACGCACGAGTTTTCTTGGCGGCAACGTCAGCGAAGAAGTCCCCCCGAACGTCTCACCCTTTTATAAATTGGCGCCCAACTCGAGGCTTCACTCCGGGGAAGTCTACGTACACCCCTGTCGAGTGAAGGAACCTACGTCTACGGGGACAATGTTTGGTCGGACGACTACAATCTGACGGCCAAAGAAGAACGAAGGGACTCTGAATGTGTGATTACAGAGTACAGAATAAGGTTAGCTTATGTGAAGAAAGCACCTTATAATACACTGAAAAGACTCCTCTCATCATCGACATCTCCCATTCTGAAACAAGCCACATAGGTATAATAAAAACCGATGTGAGTAACTATGCGCTTGAAGCAGTTATAGTGCAGGGGGAGGGTGAAGACGAACACCTTGAGGAATATGCGAGTAAAATTCTATTGCCAGCAGTAAAGTTATATTGCCAGCAGATCGAAACTATAGCACCACGGAAAGTCAAGAACTGTGCAGAATGCCAACACTATAAAATTTATAATCAGAAACCTGAAAAGCCGTTACAGACAACAAGCTTGAATCAACGATTTGAAATTCTCGCATTCGACCTGTTTGGACCTTTACCTGTTTCAGCCGAAGGCAAGATATGGATTCTCATAGTTGAAGACTTGGCATCCAGATGACTTGACAGCTACAGCTGAAAGCTGTGCGATGACCTACGTAAACGAAGTATTCTTACGATTCGGTTTCCCTAGACGCATAATTAGTGCTAACGGTACACAAGTTGTAAGCGCCGTTATGCAGCAACTTGCTTATGCAGCAACGAGATTGCGAGTCCGCAAGATCCTGACACGACTCTTGGTGTCTTATCACAGCTCGTACAGCCTTTTAAGAAAAGAGAGCGACCTAAGAAAATCGCAGCCGAAGCGAGGACGTGGTCGGCCAAGGAAGAATCCGCCACAGTAAATCACCTTTCTGTCCTGTCACTTCGTCGGGACGCCTATCAGTGACAGAGGGGGAGATTGTAACAAACCATATTTTGTTTATTATTTAATACCGCTACTACTCCATAGATGGCATTATGAGTATAAAAGCAAAGACCGAGTGGCACTCATGTAGTGTCGCCGCGCACCGATAGATAGCTCTGCGTGTATGTTACATCGTGCAATCGTTGTGATTTTTCGAATGATGACCACCCCAGATATAATTTTGTTAATTTCAAGATTAGTTCAGATACTCGTCGCTAGATGGTGTCGTATGTTACTTAGACCGCGCCAACATTGTTGTTCTCCGATTATATAAGACTCGGACCTGAACAAGTGATTATTTGTCTTCAGTCTTCAGTCTTTCAAGAGATATCTATTCCCTTACTATAAGTATTATTATATCTACATACAGGATTACTCTGAGTCGGCTCTTAAGTGTTTTTAAGACCGGTCTTGGATATCCTAAACCTAACGACTCCCCTTATCCCCACAATTGTACCCGCACTTAGCCCGCGCTTTTACGTTGAGTAAGACGCGTTGCTGAGTCACCCATCTCTGTACCACGTAACGTCGAAATAAACGTATTTCTCCGAACTTCACGCACGCGCACGAGTTTTCTTGGCGGCAACGTCAGCGAAGAAGTCCCCCCGAACGTCTCACCTTTTATAATACTCTTTTGAGTGAAATTCGGCTTATTTTCAAGGACACTGCCGGATATATTAAAGTATACAAGTAGGTATATGGCAAACAGAGGTGCATTGTTCCTTCATTCTCATAATCCAATAGGACGATAGATCGACACGACCGGATAAATACCGCGTTGGTCGACGGGGGACACCACTAACATTACAATTTCAGGCCTATCCTGAATTTCGAACTGGTATTTTTTTTAATTAATCGGAGAATATCTTGTCTGTTTGGTAAAGTAGTTCTGGCACTAAAAAAACTGGTAGGTCGTGCGACCAATATACCACACAGGCAATCAATGATGTAATTATGTACTTGTGCACTGGCAGTCACTGTTGGAGGGATATTCTACGTTTGTCAGGTCAATTACTGACCGAGATGGGACCATGGAGGGCCAATCAGCTCTTCTACTCACAATCGAATCATTGTTCCCGTGAACTATTGATAAATCAAGTTCCGCACTCTGTTGAGTACCACTACCAGTGTTGACTATAAGTAGATACTTTGTTTGTTTCATAAGTACTCTACATAAATTGTAGTGCATTTTGACGGCTTCATATAACAAAATTTACCCCATAAAAACTATCCAATCTTACTTGATACTCTTCATATTAGGTAATACGAGCTGTTCAGATTGCGTTCAGAAGCGCGTGATGTTTTATGATTTTAAGCTCTCATATATGGATTATAATAATGATAAATGCTTTAATTTCCTTAACTCTTCTCGATCAAAATATAGTCCATTTAAGGCACAGCTCTTGTCGTCATTTAGATAGAACCTACGAGTATACTAGGGTAGGTACGGCGGTACAGGTAGTCGTGACGTGTAGTGTGTCTACCACCTCACTTGGCAGGTCAATTAGAGAGAGTCAATCAGCTTATTGAGTCACAATCAACGTATTGTCCCTGTAATCAAGTTTCGTGGGACATCGGAGCACAAACGCGGCTTGTGTAAAAATAAAAAAGGGAATAGACTATTTTCAGTACTAGCCATATTATTTATAACACAAATAGGTAGATATGGCTTTAAGCGAATCTGTTAAGTTAAATATTTTACATTTTCGGTAAAGTTCGTTTTGTTTTACTAAAATATTTATCTATTAATTTGATCTGGAATGCTTCGTTCCTATCATTTAGGTATATTTTATGCTCGGACCATTCAATTGAGTCTGCAAATGAAGAGCTATTTATACACCGTTCCACGAATTTTTCAATGTCTTAAGGATACCTAAATTGCTAGCCAAGTAAAGCGTGATCTTAGTAATATGTTTTTTGGGTATCTCTGGTAGGTAACTACTTAATATGTAAATTTACCTACATACTTTAAAAATCTTCCAAGTACCTACACAAGCAGGTAAATAAATTGTCATTTACCTATAGCTTTTAAGCCGTAAATATTAATATCTATATCAGTAAGCATAGGTACTATAGCCTTCAAAGTGAAACAATCTGGCAAAAGTATTTAATAAGGCTAAGGAAACAATTCGGCCTTTCAGAAGAAATAACTGTACTGCTATACTTTATGAAAGAATTCACTGGTGGCTGGAATACTGTAGCCTGCAAGTTTGGGTAACTTTTTCGAAGTGTCGACCCTATAAAGGATCCTTTGGGCATTTCTTAGAACCACCTTCGGATGGATCTGGCAAAGAGGTATTTACACAATATACTTAGTAATGTTCTCTAAAGCGAAATTTAACAGCGCCCGAATTCTAAAGATAAACCAATTAATTAACTCTGGCACTTATCGTTCCTTCACTTATTCTCAAAATCAAAAGAAACGATAATTCGGCAGGACCTGACGGTGCAGGATCAATTGTTTTATATGCTCTTTGATGCATACTCCCACGTGATATCAACACAAAAGTGACCAAACATTGTTGTGTATAGCCAGAATAATACTGGCCACATGGCGATAACTAGTGATTGATTTGGACACTTATCCTTTGTCGCAGCGATTAGGCCTTTTTTCCGCTATCCATCAGGCTACGAGAAAACATAGGGGTCTATAAAAAGGATGATTTCCACTGAAGTACTGGTTTATTCCAACAGCAGTCCGATCTGCGGTTCTGATACCCTACTATAATAATCGAAAATGATCTTTCAGTTACAAAACCAAGCTATCCGGCATCGAACGACCGTTGTTTGTTCGATTGTTATAGTCACCTGGTATAGTTAAAAATCGAACACTGAAAACATAGTACTTAATACTTCCATGAATATAATAGACAGCAATATTTAGTTGTTTGACAGTTGACAGTCATATCCAATTCCCGCCGATTATTACATCGAATAATACTGTTCATTTGTTTTTGGATTCTGTTAATTAAGTTCAGATTCTAAACAGTGTTATTACTAGATAGTCCTTAGTATACTTACTATTATCTAGTAAGTCCTTAGTAAGTATACTAAGGACTATCTAGTAATAACGATTCGTTCAAAGGATCCCATACTACGAGTACGTAGTATGGGATCCTTTGAACGAATCGTGAAGAAGCATCTTGCAGGCCAGCATGGCTGTGATGATTTCCTGCTTTCCATCAGGCGGAGGGAAGCCACTATGCTGAGCCAATATACAAAAAAGATAGGTACATCATAGAAAATCGTGATTAAATGAACGTACTCGTAGCTCCTCAACGGATGTCCAGCGCCGTCAATTGGGACGCGTCGATCCGCGCCTCGCGACGCGACTGATAGCCGATATTGCATTACCTTACGTCGGCCATGCCTCCGCTCGATTTACATTAATTACGAACAGAACGTCATTTGTTAATTCAATTACGTCGTTTGTCGACGTACCGACACATGTCTTGCAACCATAATAAGTTTATCTTACTCAAAATCAAATTAATCTTTATTCGTATAGGTTTTTAAAATCACTAACGAAATAGCTAACAATGAATACGATTTCATTGCTTTCTAAAGTACCTATCAGAAACAATGTTTTTAACGGTAAATAATGTTGCCTAGGACTTTCCTGCCCAATTTCATTTTGTATCAATAATCCTTACATTGTTGTTGACGTCAACAAATTGAGAATGTTACACAATTACGTTAGAATAAAGATAGGGGTGATGTTGCATCACGACAAAATTAGAGCCTAGAGGATAAAACCAGAACGTAGGCGGCGAACTCAAATATTACAATATCGTGATAGGCTCATTTTCACGTGAGATTGTTGTTTATTTTGTTCGGCGGAAATAAGGGATTTGTTCTTAGTACTATCGTCATTGCGTATATCGGTCTATTACCACAAGCAAAATATGGGCTTCAAGTAATAATTCCTCCCAAGTTCCTCTCTCCCTTAGTGATTTCCTAAAAATATAGAGTGAGGTAAGCCAAGCCAGGTAGGGCTTAGTGAATCTTTGATGAGCCGCCTGTCCGGGGAAGGACCTCCTCCCTATAGAATACCGCAGCCAAATGATCTCCGGGTCGTGTTTCTACTGGTGAGTAGGGTTTCCGGTGCTCGTGGGGGGTTAGGGTTGGGCCGGCAAAACGGTGGCAACTGACCAGTTACTTGCCCGTTGTCACAGCGACTTGGGCTTCTCTTTCTCTTTCCATCGGGCGTAGGGGAGCCATTATGTCGAGTGACTATAAAAAATTACACTACTTAGTTGATCGTTTCCACTTGTCCGCATAAAAATATCCGCAAATCCCTTTTCGAATCGTTTCTGAGAATTCTCAGTTCAGTACGAGTACGTTCCAAATAGTGTTACAATTAGTGTAATCAAACATATTTTGAAAAGTACTTAGTCATATCTACCCGTAATTGAAAGATTGCACTAGGTGAGTATTTACCGGCCTAACGTACTCGAACGACGTACTATATTTTTATATTTAGTTGCATAATGTTAATAATGTTCTCATGAAAGTGACTATTAATTGTCTTATTGGGAATAAAAATTCTTTAACCATAATCTGATGAGTCTTTATTGTGGTCTTTCACGTCGTCAGCCACTTAGGTTACTGCTGACAGCCTCATTTACGTTCATTGTACACTGCACTTAACGAGATTTGATAATAATTAATGGATGTAAATGCATGAATACCTAACCATATGTATAGTTAACCTATGTAGGTGTAATGTATAAAGAGTATGGTAGATGTCTTATACTTATACCTACCTATTGGTATCTGATTACTATCCGATTAGAATCTAAAACGCTTTTTTTAAAGCCAAGAATCGGTAACAATAATTACGATCCAATGGAAATGGAAAAAAGAAATGGTGCAACTGCCATATAAATAAAATATATTGTTACCTGAAAGTATAAATTTTCTCTGTTAATACCGAGAAAATGTTCCTAAATAGGTTACTAATTATCTGAGCATTTGAAACAACCTATCCTCTCTATTTTATAAATAACTACTTGGGTATAATTCCTGTTTCTCAATCAATCAGTGTAATTAACGTTTTCAATTTACTTCCTGTAGATATACAATATGCATCCTGGTTAACCGTATGTGTAGGGTATAGAAAACATTCACACCTGATCTTAAACATATCTTTGAAATAAGATGTACTGCTACTACCCAAACTTTGGAATAAACCAATAGGAAGATTACCTTACGTACATTAATCACTTTATCCGTGCTATTAATAATAAGGGTAGCACGGGCGAAGAGAGATGACCTTGAGTATGTTGTTGGTATTAATTGCCAAAAATCTATGATAGCTTTCATTAATCTTAGGTATTAACATGTCTATACCCATTTGATCCTACATCTATATCCGATACCTGAACTCTGTAATACATCTATCTATATACCTAAACTAAGTAGGTAAGTTATACTTCCTGTCTGATTTTCGGCATTTTAATCGGTATAGTGATAGTGGTCGCAGGTATCAGCAGGTACCGATATCAAATTTCGGGTGGTCCACAAACTTATTGTTTCTAGCAAGAAATTGCTTAGTAGCTGCTCGAATTTGTCAAGTTAGTGGAATTTAACGTTAAGTAGTTCGTCCTACTCGTAATAGGGATTACTTAGTTAGAGTAGAGGACTAACTAATTTTGTCAACGCCTAACATAGGTAAACCATGCGAAACATTTTTGAAGCGCACATAACGTTAATTACGACATAACTTTCCGGCTAACTGGCGGATTCCCGGTTTTTGGAATAGACAACAGAGAGTAACGAGTAGCGTTATGTTTTATTGCATAGTAAGTTATAACGACACTGTTAGGGATGCTATGGTTTTATTTGTAATAGCGACGCTATACACAATGCCTATTGCCGCTCGGATTAGGAAACTTTAACGTAAAATTTCGACATCAATTCTACAGTATATAGTGCCAAAATTTAAAAAAACGTGCAATAAAACCTTTAAGCAAAAGTTAAGACCTTTGCCGCGTCGTCGCAAAAAGTAGATCTCATTGCCGGTGCATGTGTTTTCTCCTTCCTTTGATATGGGATACTTTGAAGAAACATTTGCCTGACCTGCATAACGCCTGGCTAACAAACGAGTAAATTTAAGTATACAAAGTGCTTCATGGTGGCAACTGACAGATGACTGGCCGGTTACCTGCCTGTTGTCGCAGTCACTTAGGCTTCTCTTTCGCTTTTCATCAGGCATAAGGAAGCCACTATGCCTTGCTACTATAAAAAATCCAAATGCGAGTCGAAATAGGCGTGGATAACCCTGCAGATCAGCAGGGCTATTCTCAAAGCCTATTACCGCTCAATGTTCTAGAAGAGGATGTAATGTACATTTAATTAACATTGGTTGTAACATATTTTTTGTTGTTACAGGTTACGTTTCTGTTTTGAAAACAAAATTGCGTGCATCAATTTCAACATGGTGAGTTTTTTATTTTACTTTAAAGCTGTGGATATTGTAATAGAAGATATTAATTAATATTTACAGAAGCATTAGTATTCTTCATTGATATATAAAATACAAATTAATATTTTTCAATCACATTTTTCATTATGGTAGCCATTTTTAATGTTTGTTTTTATAAGTACATGTAAGGTAGCGCTTGACCCTAACTTGGCTGATGTTAAGCGACGTTAAAGCGTACGATAACTCTCATGTTATAAAAACCGTTTCACTCTTGCCTTGAAAATCTGAAGATTATCCGTAAAGGCTTATCCCTTTGCACTTTATATGTGTAATATCCAATTACAAACAGTAGTTGTTATATTAAATCCAACCATCCTGAATGATTTGGTAGTTGTTTTCGGGTTAAGTCATTGATTGTGAAATATGGCGGCGGGTTCTTAGAGCATTATAACCATGAAATGCAACAAGTGTCGCTTACATTTATTGCGATCGGATGCGAGAGTGCCGCCGGTGACAGCCGGTCCGGATGTCCGGTCCGGCGCTCAGCCTGGACCAAACGGGAATTTCTTTTGAACTCTATTTGGTAGTGATGATCTTTCACCCTACACGTAAAAGATTAATCTGCAAAAAAATGGTATTAACAAGTATTACGTTATAAGTAGTAAGTATGGCCTAAGTATTTACAGCGAAAGTAGATTCTTCAAGCATAAAACTTTAACAATTTCGCCAGACGCTTAATAAATAAATAATTTATAAAGCTTAATAGGGAGCAACATAAGAAAATCACCAGTACATATGATAGACTAGAGATCTACTAAGATGAGGTTTTCGTAATTTAAAGTCAAAATGGTATGTACTATACTCATTTAAACTTCCTCGGTTGCAATTTCCATACATTTTGCCGGTAGTCAGGCTTAGGTAATTTTATCGGTCGTAAACACAAATAAAATATTTTTTGGGAGTTACCTTACCTTACCATTTTACCTTCTAGGTGGTAAAGTGTGTAATAGTGTAGAGACTGTGTGGTAGCACTGTGTAATTCGTAAAAGAATTTTCAATAGGTTTTCAAATGGAAATAAAAATGCCATAAAATTCATACACAATTTTACCAGCATTGAAAAGAAACATTTTAACAAGATCATAAATCACTCGTAGAGCCAATTCACTCGTGTGTGACCAATCGTGTGTAAAATACCTGTCTCCGATCTGTTACGAGAAATATGTAATATGCACAGCTTTGAGTCGTAGTTATTAGAATGGTTTTATTATTGCATGCGCTTTGGTGGAGTAAAACCCTTCTTGTATCTGAAATGGATCGTATTTTTTTGAAAAACAGAATACCTATATGGCAATTTTTTATTTACTTGTTTAATATCCGACAGTAGACATTATTTATGAGTTAGTAGTATATTACAAAATACTTGTATTCTGTTTTCGATGCGATGGATGTTACTACGAGATGTAAGCTCTATGTGGCTTAAAAAGTAATTTAAAGTTATTGATAAGTGAACAGACCAGCCATCTTCTTTCTATCTTTCATTTTCATTAGAAATGTATCCAAGAGACAATTTCCATAAAGGAAATTGTAATACCTACCCGTAAAATATTTTCGGGATGAATAGAACGAAAATGTGCAAATGTTCTGAAGAATAATGTTGTAATCCAAACGATTTATAGCGGTTCACCAAAAATGTCCTGGTTAAGTATTATGTCAACTATTTGTCACCGCCAACAGACCAACTACGGGAATAGAGGGGAAACTTTTGTCAGAAGTCCACAGGAATATGTTAACTTGAACATTTTTATTGAAGTTATTCCGGCTCTCACTGCTGAACAGGTATACCTACATGCACTTAACTTTACCACGTGGGTAAATAAATTGGTGTTTTTTACGTAGGTAACAGTAGTGTTCGATATTATTGTCACGGATTCGCATTTCAACCAGGAAAACATTACGTTCGGTACCTGAATGTAAATATTGTGCTTTCGTTCATTAGGTTTCCTTAACACATGTATTTGTATATAATTATATCATCATCATCAGCCTTTTGCAGTCCACTGCTGGACATAGGCCTCTCTACTTGTTCACCACCTAGGGCAAACTTCTGGAGGATATACCCATAATATAATTATATAGGTGTAACATACTATAATGTATGGAATGGTAGAAGAAAATCATTGAGCATGATAAGGCATTGTCGTATCTGTACTGTGAAACTTACCCCATTTTTTCTAAAACGATGTTGAATTATGTAGGTACGTAAATCGATTTGTTTCCTTATTATTAAAATCTTTTGTAACATGCCGAAAATAACTTTGATTGTCCATCGGCATTCAATCCATCATCGTGGGTATTATGGAAATAAAATATTCCAGCAAGACCGGCTGTGGTTTTAAACGGCTTGATCGATGACCGCCATGCAACATTGTTCAGGTTGTCGTCCGTATTTATAAGCTTTGAAAAGAATGGAAAAATTATCAGTATTGGGCATCCTATACCGGCGTAAATGTTTCCCAACTTTTAATAGTGTTAGGCTTAGGACAGCAAGTGTCCTGTGTCATACAGTTCCAAAAGCCAACAGTTGGAAAAAATACAAATCATTCCTGCAAATAGATTCGCGGTAACTTTTGCACGTTAAAATTTTTATTCACCAATACTTCCACATGAAGAGGCCTAATGAATGAGAAAAAGTGCCGCAACAAATTTAACAGTCGGTCTTGTTATTAAATGTAATCCTATTTTTTTTAATTGTAAGTAGTTAACTTGGTTACTTGTTTGTCTACTTTGGTCTCTCTGGCGTGCCATCTGATCATATTGTAAAAAGATCCTCATAGCAAAAATGCATTGATAAGATGCATCGTCGGTACATAGTGTTCGAATCGCGCCCAGTGCTTTCTAAGACATTTTTTTACCTACTTAAAATGCCCTGTACGTACATCTAGATGTGTTGTGTTTGCCTAAAAGTAATTACCTTATTATCTAGACTTTTCAGAACTCTATAACGTTATACCCAAACCAATACGTCAGGATATCGCATCTTTTTTTTAAAAAGATTGTGCACTATACGGATTCCAATTTGAGCATAAAGTCGATCACTCACTGTGACACCGACATTCCAATTCAATTTTGGCATTCCATTATATGTAGAACTATGAGCATTGAAAAGATTCGTTTAATGGTCAAAAATAAAATGTATATGCATTAGGAATAATCGATATACCTACCTACTTAGAATTTGTTTAGCATCATAGAGTCGTAATAAAATTCATTTACACTTTGTAATAAATCATTAGGTTTAACAAATAAAATCTTTTATATCTCTCTGAAAATCGTAATTTTAACATAGGCTTTTGTCCTATTTTTTTTGGTGTGTTATCGATGGTCCTTCCTATTAAAGAAACAAGTGCAAAAATAGTGAACTAACCTATTAGGCAATAAATCGTGGATTTTGCAAAAGTTGTTTACCATAGGTTAGGTATATAAAGTAAGTAACTTTGTAGTTTGTAAAATGTTATGGGTACCCTAAAGTTATAAAATTCAATTTAGATACGTGTATTATAGATTGTAAAAGTTCAACGAACCGTAAATTACGCGCAGGTAGCCAGTTTTATTTCTTGTACCAATCTGGTGTGTAGGTAGGTAGCCCTTAAGAACCGACGAAAACTCTAATTGAATTCTTCAACCCAAGATGTCCAAATGAAAGCTTTTTTTATACCGATTGATTGTACACTGTAATTAGATATTCAACTGACAACATTTCCATATTTTTTGCAATTGTTTCCAAAGTATAGAATGAACGTTTGCGTAAATTTTTGTTTTGCTGAATTCTTATATTTTCTTATTTTATTTCTCCAATACCTTCCTACTTATCCTGCAATACTACCTAGTATATCAATGTTTATTCATTCGGGAAATACGTTCTTCGGTATTTACCCTGTTAGATTGACATTCGTCACTTGTCAAAATAAGATTCTCGTTGTCTGTCGTCGTCTGGCGCCGAACCAATATCAGACAGATTTTTTTGCAACATTCTCAAGGCATAGGATCGATACACCTTCCACTTAAAGGTTCTATTTTAAGATGTTCAAGGTATTGCAACAAAAAGCACGATAAGTTGAAACAGCACATATCTCTCGTAGACTTCTCGCTGTAGGTATATGAGACTGAAGGAACAGAAAGTGCACCATTGTTTGGACATACATCTTATGCTCAATAATTTTATAGTAGCTCGACATAATGGCTTCCCTACGCCTGATGGAAAGCGAAAGAGAAGCCCAAGTCACTGCCACAACGGGCAGTTACTGGTAATTTACCTGCGAGCGAATATTCGCTATGCCCTACCTCTTTTGTGGGATACAATGTATTTCTTGCCTAAATGGCAAAGAAGCCTAGATGGCTCTCTGAGATAGCTCGCTAGATATAGAAATAGTTGAATAGAAATAGTTTTCTTTTGTAATTCCAATTGAAATCTTGAAATGAGAGCAATTATTTTCAAAATCAGAACAAATACAGTAGATACACAAACGGTTACTCAAGTGCCTTCCTCGCCCTCGTGTTTAACAGATGGAAAAGGCAGGTGGATAGCCCATAAACAATGGAAGTTTGCCGAGTGACGAGCACACGCCTTTGCAAATACTGAAGTGGAGCATCGTTGAAAACATTAGGAAAACCGCAAGGGACGGGGACGGGGGCAGACAAACAGACGACATTTGTATTAAATAGTGATTACAAGTCATTCTCTGATAGAAAGGGCTCTTTATTAGACAGGTTGATTGTCAATTGGACTCGGAGTGTGCAAGTTTAGTAAAACTTGCTACATCTTTTTTCCCACAGTCTTAATCCGAGCATTCTAAGCACATGCTTAACCTAAGCTGCGATGATCAACCAATCAACAGCCCTGATCCGTACAATGCTAAACGGTTCCTTTAATTATTATTATTTTATAGCCTTATTTCTCTATCCCGAGCTCTCCCCGTATAGTCAAACCCAACAGTTCTTCTAAGATCATCAGCCCATCAGTGCAATCATGATATGTATGAAAAATGTACAAGAAGACGTTCGTGTTTAACTGTTTCTCTACAGTTGCTCAAAGCATAATTCCATTATTCTAAAGCTTTTAGTTAAAGCGCTTATTAAACTCAAACGTACTCCCTTCATGGCTTAGGTTTTAAGGTTTACTTGTACCTAGTCCAATTATCTATTTCATACCAACTTGTGCATATAAATTAGCATGATTCTCTTCTTAATTAATTTAATTTTCAAACAATTACTTCCAAAGTGATGACTTGCGCATTCGACGCTCACAAATGTAAAATTGAGAATATAAAGATTTAAGTTTTTCAGTTATTAAAAACCTTTCACATGCAGCATTGTATACCTAATGACAGAAATGTACTTTGTAGTACTACTTATCAAGAAATAAAGTGATATCGGTGGTACTTACATATATAGAAAACAATTGCCTATTTAAATAAATTGTGTTACATTCACAATTGGAACTTCAATTGCCTTTTTATCCAATGAGTCCGTAGATACGTTCATTTCTTTTCCTTTTACCGAGATCCATGTAGACATGTAGGTACATTCCCTCGTCATCGAATGCAAAAGGTTTCCCCAATAAAACCCGGCGCGCTGGAGCGGTAACCAGGAATACAACGCCACACGCGCTCTTTGTGCGACGGCGATCTGTCCCGGCCACGTGAACTGTCAATAGGGATTCCTAAGCTTTGCTTGTTACGAACGCTTCCTTTTACAAAAAAAAGTCACAGCCAGCACAGGTTAGAAAGCCTGTGTCGGATTTGCCTGCAAGAAATCCCCAAAGGATTAAGCGTAGTTAAACGGAAATCACTTTCAAGTATGGGGTCATTCATTGTGTGACGTCAATCAAAGATATAAGACATGAAAGTCATGAAACTTTCATGATAGCATGAAGTCATGAAGGCATGACATTTTCATGACATTTATAGTTATTGAATTATTAACCACTATGGGGCAGCCATCGCTTCGCTTCGGATGTGTCATATAAACATTTTTAAACTAAATATAGCCTATGTTACTCAGTGATACTGTAGCTTTGTAATAAAAAAGAGTGATTAAAATCGGTCCAGTCCAGTAGTTTATGAGTTTATTCGTTACATACAAAAATACAAATCTTTCCTCTTTATAATATAAGTGTAGATGTAGATTAGTGTAGATAGCAAGATTAGATAGTACATAGTTAGAAGTATTTGTATTTTAAGTTAAGCTGCAATATTTTTTATGGGAATAACTACCAGGTCTCTACATCCTACATTATGACGATAAGAATGCATCCCATTGTTGTCATCAATTTATTTGGTGTTAAAACAAGATTACCACTGGTTGAAATAAGCCTCTTAAAAGCTGGATCGTACCTGTTGAAATGAGTCTTACAGAAGTCGAAGTTATGAATAGGGTATTCAGCTGTGGAAAGTCAAATGAAAGTGAAATTATATTTCTTACAACATCAGCATCAAAACGAAATTAAGTACCAGAATCTGCAACATGAGTCAGTTCATAATTTATTTGAAGGAAAAATTTGGTCTTATTCAATTTGTAGACAGGTCGTGTCTTCTGGCAAATGGAGCTTAGAGGTCCAAACCCACACGTTTAAAAGGATTTGATATTTTTCACCATAGCTGTAGTACCGTGCCTATGACTGGTCTGTAATCCTGCTCTCGACAATTATCCGACATGCTCTGAAAATCCGACAGGGACGAACAAGCCCAAATGAAATACACTAAGCCAGTGCCTGAATTGAGAGAAATTGTATATTTTCATTCGACTTAGGTAACATAAAATTCAAATTGAATTGACCTACAGTTGAAAATTATCGTTTCAAATGTACCTACAGCGTACACGTATGTTATAAAATTGTTGAAAATAAAAGTGAATCATTAATATGTCGAATTATATTTTATAACATGGTTTCAAATATCATAAAGTGATATTAAAAATTATGTTATGGTTGCACTAATTAAATGAAACCTATTCATCTGAACAAATGTTGAAAACTATTTTAAAAATGAGGTTTATAATTTTTTTAAATGAGGTCGACAAATTGGTCTGGAAGAAATCGCTTATAGCGATAAGATCGTTTGAATTGCGAAACAAAATATGTCAATAGGGAAATAAAGAAATAAATCTACCTATTACTCTAACTATACGAGTTTCTTATACCGGTTTCTTCTCGGTAGAATAGCGATTTGTAAGTGTTTTTATAAAACTATGCACTTAAAGATTATATCAGTTCGATTGTTGCGAGCATTTCGTATCAATAGTACTTACTTATATTCTTGTAGGTACTCATGTTTTTGCTACCATCGGTTACGTTTACAGCTTACAAAACATTGGATGGTGAGAGTAAAATCTGAGTACATGTAAACATCCGAAGAATGCCGAGGGGCATGATCAGAATAGGTAAATGCGGTCTTGTGAATATTGATGAGGCGCCTTACAAAAATGCACGCTGGGCCGGCGATAATCAAAGTTCAACCATGATCGATTGCGCTGCGATGCCTGGATGTTAAAAATTCATGGCACACACAGAATTTAAGCGTTACGGTCTAAGAGTAGAGGTCTAGTCTTTATAGACAATATCTACCTGGCCCTATTCTTAGCTGGGGAATTTTCTTCTGTTTTTAGGGTTCCGTAGCCGAATGGTAAAAAACGGAACCCGTACCTATAGATTCGTAATGTCCGTCCGTCTGTCCGTCTGTATATTTTCCGTAACTATAAGCGCTATACTGTGGAAACTTGGTAATTAGATGTATTCGGTGAATTGCATTAAGATTTTCATACAAATATAGAAAAAAAAACAATGAATTTTTGGCACATACCTATTGACACTCTTGGAACTGACACTCAAATTATTTTTCATCATACCATATAGGTGTGGGGTATCTATAGATAGCTTTTCAAAAATGATATTGAGGTTTCTAATAGATTTTTTTTCTAGACTAATAGCTTGCGCGAGAGACGCTTCCAATGTGGAAAATGTATGTATTGTAAACATGAATATCGGACCTTATGTATTAGAAGTTTAGTGTTCGGAGAAGGTAAGGAAACCTGAAGGAAACCTGCATGGTCATATTCATCATCATCATCATAATCAGCCTGCAAATGCCCACTGCTGGACATAGGCCTTCCCCAATAAGAATTGTCATTTGGGAGGATTTGAATTAGTCACCATCCTTTGCAGGCGGGTTAGTAACCGCAGTAGGTTTTATTTGTACCTGGGTGAACGCTGCTTCTCTTTTCTTCTGATTCCCTTTAGTCTTTTACGACACTTACAGGCTGAGATGGGGTGATGGGTAAGATTTTCGTAACAATCCGATACTCGCGGGCAAAGCCACGGACTGCAGCTAGGATATTATACGTGGTGGTTATGCATCATTTTGTTAAAGTAATTTAAATAATTCAAGTGAAATTCAGTGTTGATTTTGTACCGACTCTGGTGGTCGTGTTTTCAGCGTACCTTACACATTTGTAAATACACTGGTTCGTGACGGGAACCAAACCACTGGGCCACCGACGCTAAAAGGAGGAAGTTTCTTACTTCGACTGATTTCTTTTATTATATATGTATGTGACTAGATATCTCCGATATTTGTGACCCGATTTGGATAATTCTTTTTTTTTTTCGATAGGATATACTTCCTAGTTGGTCCCATTAACGTCATGTTAATGTCGGTTTTTTTTTGTTATGTTGTATAGTAATGTATTTTGTGTATTGTAGATGTGGTGGGCGGTCTGGTGCGCGGCGGTGGTGGCCGGCAGCGCAGGCGCCGCGGTAGCGCCCGACCCTGACTCCCTCGCCCCCCTCGACCTCATACAGATTGACCCCCCCGCACCTGATGACGTAAGTACTTTTTTTTACTACTACGATGATAGCCAAGGCAGCCTTGTCCTCATAACCGGGCTGTAGGGAGCGAAAAGCTCTCACCAGTCAGGGCAGGCAGGAATGCGCCCGTATGCTTCAACGCTTCCCGAGTCCATGTTGCATGCCCACTGGTGATACAGGGGGATATGCCCTTCCATTTCGGGAGGTGTGAGTCCCACACACCACGCCTACTTTCCCCGAAGAGCAGCGTGAAGGTGTTTAATGCATTCCCATCTAAGAAAAGGCGTTTAGTGGTGTCGCCCTGTGGTATGAGGCGTAAGAATACGACCAAGGCATCCTTGTCGTAAGAGGAGACTAAAAGACTTCAGGGTTCATTGGTCCCGAAGAAAACGACGACACGTGTCTTGGAACACATGTGGTTTGTACGTCGTCGTACCGGGAGGGAACACACAGGGGTACCGCCTCTTCTTCGGGCGGCGCAGCGCTACTGAGCTGAGGTGAGGTTGGGTCGAGAATCCCGACCATAGACCAAATCCCGATCCTCCTTGGATGAGCGCTTGAAGCGGATCACCGTCGGGTTTGGACGGTATTCTGCGTTATCTATCCTATATAACCCAGGTGTCCCGTATCTAAAATTACTCTTCCGCCCCAGCACTTCGTAGACGCAGAGTCGGCCGAACGTTGCGGCAATTCCGCAGCTTGATGCGGTTCAGAGGGTGGTTGGTGCGTCGACCCTCGTTATCGATGGGAGCGTTTGTCCTTCGGGCCACTCCCACCGCTCTCCCCTAGGGGGGAGCTGTGGTGCCTGCCGTTTAGGGCGGGCCACACTTGTGGGTCATGGCAGCTCTAGTTTTAAGGGCCCGTGACACGATCCGGTGTGTGCTTGAAGGAGATCCAGGTTTTTAGTGAGTATTTCCTGCCTCTAACATCTTTAGGCAGAATGCCGTCCTCCCGTTCCCGGGACGGGGTTAGTCTCACATACGCCGGCGTTCCCCCGAACACCGGGGATGTGTAAACGCATTTTTCCCGGATTAAAAAATAAACTGTATTGGTAAATGTATTGGCGAGTCCACTCCGTGACCACGGCCGAAACATCGGACAAAAAAAGATATGTGCGCGTTAAATCCCGAATTTGTAAGACATAAAAAAGACGCAGTCTGGAGTGGCGAATCAATTCCCTACTTAGAAAATCTCATTTCATATTTCGTCAAGGTTTTCTTCGGTTCGGTACTCAGTAATTTAAATAAATATACAGTAAAATAGTATTATTATCGTATTATACACGACACAGTAAGTTTTATTGTTCATTTTCATTCCGTTTAGCGTTTGTTTAGGCATATTATAACCATGCAGTATATAGGTACTCTTATTTCTCTTGTTACATAACAATTGTTCATAATCTACTCACTACTCTAACTAATCAGATTCATACATCATATACATAAACATAGTATCCAATATTATCTATAGACCTCATTCCATCTAAATATTTGAGTTAAGTAACGTTTGGGCGCGTGTGCAAGGCATCGAACTCGTGACCCTCGCTGGCGGTAAACGTGACTCTGATCTGAAAGAACACTAAGACCGGTTACGCCCTACGTCCGATCCGAACTCGTGAAAATATAATCCGTGAAAGTAACAAAATAAAAACATATTAGTTAAGTACCTAGAAAAAAAATTATTTACAGGTTTACGTTCCTCTGTAAAATTAATAATAAAAAAAAATAAAAAAAATATATCCTTTAAAACATTTAACAAAATCAATACATGCATTTAAGAGAGGTAGGACATAGCGAATCTTCGCTCGAATTGAGCCGCCCGTCCGAGGAAAGACCTCCACCCTATAGAATACCGCAGTCAAATGACCTCTGGGTCGTGTTTCTGCCTGTGAGTAGGGTTTCCGGAGCTCGTGGGGGGTTAGGGTTGGGCCGGCATGGCGGTGGCAACTGACAGGTAACTGACCAGTTACTTGCACGTTATCACAGCGACTTGGGCTTCTCTTTCGCTTTCCATCAGGCGTATGGAAGCCATTAAGTCGAGCCATTATAAAAAAAAATGCATTCATGTTCGAGTTTGCTAAGTAAGTTTGTATAATACTTGTGACAGGTAATCCCGCTCTTCTTCATTACATTTACATACACTATTCTTAATAACAGGGAGGAGGTTTCTTTATTAAATAAAAAATAAAAATACGTAGTTAACCGTAGAACTAACTAAGAATGCATAAATATATCCTGTCATCTTCAGTTTACACAGTACATAACAGTATCAATATATCTGCGTAAATTGTATAAAAGCTCTACGGTTACTACGGTTTATATTTTCAAGGGTTTGGACCTGCTCGGATTGGATGTAATGCGAAACCGCTCTAAGGAATTACGGGTCTGACCACTAAATATAACATGATAGTTAAAAAACTATTAAAACTAAAGGCTGACGATTACGAAGTAAAAAATGGCTTTCAGTGACCATAAAAGCAGTAACGGCCTATATGTGAGGCTGGGTCCCAGACCCAGATGGCTTCACATAATTCTTCTCTCATATATTATTAAACATGTTGCATGTGTTAATGTTTATTGTCTACTCATATTATTTTTTATATTTGTGATGCAATCAGTGAAGTTTTTCTTTATTTCGTAACATATTTGTAATAAAATTTCCTAGGATGATGGATATGCCATTGGTAGTAAACAACTAATGGAGCCGCTATTTTACCGCGGAGATTCGTTGTTAAAAATACCAGTTGGATTCTGGATAAATAGAGCGATGACCGGTGAAGGTAACTGAAAAATGATAGATACATTCGGACTACAGGCTTTGTTAGGTTTAAATGTTACTGTATCATCGATCCCACAGCTACGCTCACACACATACTACGCTCTTCTATCAGGCATTACACAATACGAATGTGAATTTTAAGTTTTTATGTGTATCCTTTTATACGAAATAATGTTTCTTAGCATACATGTTATCTACGATTCAACCGTGGTTAAAGTCTAATATGCACTATGCATTGAAAAAAATATAGGTAACTAAGTATGTCATAAGTTTACAATTTACCTATGAGATGATTTATTTATTTCTTTATATTTCATTGATTACCTTACCTTGCTACTGTTAGATAAAGACCAGTTTGACTAAACCTGAAATAGTTACAGCGCATTTTGACATATCGAATTTTAAAGCTAGTAGGTTAGGTTCTTCAGGTTAACGAGTAAATCATGAATCTCTTATCATAAATACATTGTAAGGTTATTGCAAAGTCAGGCTTCTTTCAGGTTGTATAGGTACAATATATCATACATAGAGATAATATGACAAATCTCTATACATAGAGATGTGACAAAATAAGTAATTTATCATAATTTTCACTCGCGCATAACCTTTGCCCTACACTTAAAGAGTAGTGTTCAGTGCTGCTGACAGATACAATCGAGAATTCGGGTCATCACCGGACACGGTTGTGATTTAATTGACCCTTTTCGATCAGGTACAAATTAAAGGGTAAAGTCATATTTACGAAGCTTTATAATTACTTTGCGCTTCTCTTAACAAGTTAAACGCCATGAATTCACCAAGTGGTGTTTAAAAGAATATTAAATTTGCCAGGCAAAAGTAATTTCATGTTAAAGGCACAATGTTGCATACATTATTGAGAAACTTATTTACGATTTGTAATGCAATTTACAAACATGTCTGTTTGTTCTGGGTGTATAATAGGTATTTATTTACAAAATAAATGTAAGTATTTGTCTAGTTTAGGTTAAGATGGCGACGTATGACCCAGGGTGGTTCAATACATTGACAAATGTACTCCGTTACTTCATTTTAAATACTTAATAATATTATAAGGTATAGTTCCTAAGATTATTCAAAAATGTTACTGATATCGAGCCAATTAAAAAAATGTTGTCTACTTAATCAATAATTTAGGGGTTTTGTTGAAGAAACACGCTTTACAAATAGGACTTTACCTACGTCAGATGCGGTAAAGAATACTGTGTACAATTGCCGAAAGACAAATAGGCAAACAGTCGACTCACGTCCAAATTTTATGTGTTTTGAACTTTGATATTTACTTTGGGTTACATATTTTTGGGACCGTCAGTATTTCGATATCTGTTTACATATTATTATGTAGTTTGTCAGAATGTTTTTCGGGTTTGACTCGGAGTGTGCTCTAACCTGGAAAATTGTCGGTATCCCAAGCGACCGTCGGATCCACCAATATTCCTGTTTGTGTGTTTAGTAGACACTCGATTGCACTCTAATAACATATTTCGTAAGAATACACACTCAGAAAGCCTATTCTTAAACAAGAGATTTGTATAAGAAACCTATTCTATTTGCTTTCAACTGAATTAAAAAATGGAGGAGGTTCTCAATTTGAATTTTCTTTTGTATGTTTGTTACCACATATCTCCGAGAATTTATGAACCGATTTGAACCGAGATGGTCCCATTGTCACCATATTGAACGTTTTTTTTTTTGTGTAAAAATGCTGTTATTACATTTGATACTTACATTAGGTACCATATTTGACAGGATGGTGTGAGCTACGGCCTGTCTGCATTGGCCGGCCGCTACGCCCGATCCCCCTGGCTGTACATGTACTCTGAAATGCCACGAGACTCACAGGTAATATTAGCTCAATAACTACATTTGTCTTTATATTACATATCACACCATAGACATAATATTTTAACATTTTAATCGGAAATTATAACTTTATATGAACGGAATGTCGTGCATTCCACTGTTTTTGTAATTATAAAGGACTCTGCCCACTACACCGTATCATACCATGGCCGTGCTATGAACGTGTCAGACAAAAAAGTATTCTTTGTATTGAAAACTATGAGACGATGCCCATTAGACCGTTCCGTCACCGACCAACACCGTCGCGTGCCATGCACGGACAGTTCAGAATTGTCGGCGAGCATATTTTGCCGGTGCCGGTACGCTCCGCGCACGGTGATAATACGGGTTATAACCGCGTATAAGGACCGTTATAAACGCGTCTCAAATGCCTTCTCTGAGTTTAGTCCAGCCTATACAATCTTAGTAGGTACAAACTGTACAGTTAATCTTTTAATAGCCATACCTATTCTTAAAACCACTCCCCAGACGTCCAGGCATTACCGATACACATGCGATAATGAAACGGCTTCCTATGAATAGTCACACAAATTACGGGTGGGCAACATACGGGTTGCATACGGGTTGCATACGGACACCATACCGGCATCATACGGGCATCATACGGGTATCATACGGGCATTAAACGCCGTCGACTCGTTTCAGTGGGCAAAGCAAGCCGTATCGTATTACCTTCCGTGCTTGACACGTTCATAGCACGGCCATGGTATGGTACGGTGTAGTGGGCAGACTCCTTTAAAGTCAACTCTATTATACTCGTATTTAAGATAAAAATTTAATCTAAGTACACACATTGTTAACAGAAATTATCAAAATATTCACAATGTGAAATGATTGATTCCTTAAACACATTATGTACCTACCTATCATTATTTACACTTCTTCTTCTTGTCGAGTCGACAGCAAATCGTTATATATAATGAGACCAAAACTCCGAAACGCGGATCACTTTGTCGTTAGCGTTCAGTAAGTCCTCGAGCGAACATGTATGTGGGCACGCGGGGCACTGGAGTAGGTGGGCCATAGTTTGGGGAACGGCACCACACACGCACCGGTTGGCAGAGGCGTCCACAAAGCCCCACACGGTTCGAGTTCTATGTTGTACATAATTTCTACATGAACTTTATTAACAAAACCCCAAAAGCTAAACTCATTTATGTCTACATATGTATTCGATTCTGGCATTTATGTATAATTTTCATACGAATTCGCCTCAGCGGTTCATATTATTTTAATGAGCACTAACCATTATGCATCGAATGTTTAATATTAATTTTTCAGTTGATTTCCCAAAGGCTCTCGGAGGCAGAACCCTTTCTATCTAGTAAAATTTATTGTCCGAGTGTAAGCGAAAATTAAACATTCCCTCAGTATGTGAATATCAACTGAAAAAAGGTAACAAATAGAGATTGCATTTAAACAATTTAAAGTGAAAAACAAAGTTTAAGTTGCCTACTTCAGGATGATATGTTTTTGTATGTTATGTTGCGAGGCCAAATCTCCAGGTGTTTGAACAAATTGGCGAACATCTGCAGAGGCCATGTCCAGCAATGAACTGCGATAGGCTGATGATGATGATGATGATTTTAGGAGAATCTGATTAACTTATTTGGCTCTACATTACAATAATGTTTTGCATAATTTGAAGGTATTCTAGAAATAGTATATGTAGTGTTAGTGCTAGCATGTGCTAGTGATTGCATATCACGTATTCACTATAGATAATATTTCTTTCTACTTGTCAAATTACGGAGAAATCAAAAATGAAGATATTATTTCAATTTGGATTGCCCCTACTCTCAAAAATTACATTGAAAAAAAAAGGTGTACGGAAGAGATCAGGTAACTCTTGTACGAGTATTTAAGGCATACGAAACTTATAGATTGAGAGTACTCGTATAAGTTTTTAATTGGCACATAAATTTCCTCGGAAAATTCTGTCAGTTTCCGACTATTGTCCAAGAATGTTGATCCGAAAGTAATTTGTAGGTAAATAGGTACACATTGATAAATTAATACACCCACATACCATTACGTGTCTTGACGTATAACGAACTAAAATTAATAGTAATCATCATCATATCATAGTAATGATTTTGACTAAATAAATATTTATTATTCGTTACATGAGTATCATTGTACATAGTGGTAGGGAGAGGGTATTTAAGCTACCGATGATTGCCAATGGCTTTTGCAATAATTTTTTTGTCCCATTGCAAATAGCCTGGCAACCTACTGGTGGGCGGTATAACAATCATGATTGAAGACGTAGCTAAATACCACTGGCCAATGACGGGCTGCAGCGTCACCGGAGCGAAGAGTTACGCCCTGCCAACCCGCCTGCCCAGCGTGGCAATTATGGGTAAAGCTGGATAAGCCTATTCCAGCACTTGACTGCGATAGACTGATGATGATGAAATAGTCATAATATGTGGCTGAATATTACTTGAAAATAATTCCAATCGTTTCATTTACCAATTTCAGATTTTTAGTACTTAAAATAACATTTTAAACACATTTTTTCCACGTTTAGTAGCGCTGTCTGCCATCAAGTTTGTGCAAAGTTTTGTTATTTAGTCGTTAAAGATCCACTCGACCTTTTTGTTCAGAACTCTCTTTGTAATTAGCAAACAAATTACAATGTCAACTGGAAACTGCGGCGCTCTTTTCTTTCCTTTAGTGTTTTAATAATGTTCCGAAACATCATTTGGTGTGAACCTGGATCTAGTTTGTGTAATTAAGTAAATTACACAGACCTAATAATTTGGAGTAAGATCTTTTTAACGTTTTTCCTTTAAATGTTTATGGTTATTTGATATCTATTATCTTATAAATTACAACCTCTCTTACTTACAGAAAAACATATTTAACAGGTTACCAACTTTAAAAATGACGAATGTATGAATTTCCTTTATGTCATAAGTTATTTTTAATTATGATATTAAATTGAATACAATCTAATACAAAAATGTGTAAAATAGTATAGGGGTGACGGGCTCGATGGTTCATTTGGTTGAGGCCCCTGCCTCTTGAATCTGTCGTGGGTTCGATTCCTACCCGGGACATAATATAATAATACCTATATTATATTCGTGTGATGAACATTTGTGTTTTTTCCGTGTTTGGGTATTTGTATTTAATTATTTCTGGTACCTTCGTTATCCTTAACCGGTACTTTATTTGGAATGCATTTAGCGTTTATTTTTAAAAATGTAGACAAAGGGCGCGTATGAAAAAGAACAAATATTATCAATGTGTATTTCGGATCGGCCCCCGCCTGTGTTTTGACTTGCTTATAATAATTGTATGCGCGCTCACAAGAGCTCCTACAAAGGAGGCCTACGTTCAGCAGTAGACGGATCGGGGATATTTGATAGGTAGTAAACCTGTTAAGCATGGTGAAATGAGTGATAGAGTTTTATGCATGAGCCTAGGTAGCAATTTAATTTATACATTACTAGCGAACCGGCTTCGCTTCGCTTTAGGTTTCAGAAAAACGACAATTAATATGTATAACAGTTTAGGTTACTATGGTAACGTTTTCAAGACACGTCAGTTGGTAAGAAAGCTTTTTGGTAATTATTTCACACCAAGGGTTCACACATTATTGGAGTTTTAGCATGGATGCATCCCTAATTTTAAAATAAATACAATATAGCCTATGTTCCGGAGATGTGTAGCTTTCCGACAGTGAAAGAATTATTGAAATCGGTCCAATAGTTTCGAAACCTATTCAATTCAAGCAAACAATCATATTATCTTTCCTCTGTATATTGTTAGTGTAGATTCGTCTGTCATTAGGCCCTAATGATTATGGACTGTTAGTCTATGCCTGATATATTTCACAGAACTGCTACAGTATTTTGGCAATACGGATAATTTATTATCGATTTAAATGCCGCAGAGTATAATTATATACAGAATTATCTACATAGAGATAGTATACCGTAATAAGTTCAGCAGTTGTGTCTTGGAGTGGACAATAATTTAGCAGACGTGGTGCAGGACGGCCCGTTGGGCTAATAACCCTAGAAGAACTGATGGCATCGGCTGGATGAGGGAAGCCCTGGATAAAGAAAAGTGGTATGAATTACAACCGAAACACTCTCGCCTTGAAAATATGAATGTTAAATATATATCGGAGAACACGGATTCCGGTAAAAAGTTCCATAGCTTATGCGTTCGCACTATGAACGTGGAGAAAAAACGCCTTGTGCGAGATTTTGGAAACTACACCATAAATCGGTGTATTAAACACTGCAACTGTCATTGGCAGTTGTGACCCATCCAACGCTTGCCAAGTCGCTGCAAATGTATATTTTTTTTACACCACTAAGGTAACAAACAAGCCGATGGCACACCTGATGTTAAGTGGTTACCGGCAGCGTATGAACGCCTGCAACACCAGGGGTTTAAAAACCTCTTCACAACCTTTTTAAAGGACCCCATACTGTAGCCTCGGGAGAGAGCCTCGGCGGGGAGCTCATTCTATAGCCTGAATTTGATTGACCGTGCGCGACTTAGGCTCTAGGATGTTACTGACGTTTCAATTATTACATAATTAATATTTTAAAATGTGTACAAAGGTGGTGAATAGAGCGACCAGAGATACGGGATCGCGCGTCCGCCGATGTGTGTGTCATTTTGAGTCGCCAGGGGTGGAGAAAATGCGGAAAAACCTAAAATGGAAAATAGCGCTGAAATCGTATGAAAAAAAAGTAAAAGACAACAGGGCCTTCCTAAACTCGGTGACGTAGTAGAGGTGAGTGCTGGCGGAGAAGACGACAAATTAAGTTATGCCGTGCCATTAAGCCTTGGAATGCCCCTTCAGCTCATATGTTTCTTTCCTCTTACAATCCTGGGTTCTTTAGACGGGGCGTGAAACGGTCATCAGAGGGGCTTCAGGGTGAAGGCGACAGGCGCGATGGGTTTATTCTATTATGGCTGTCGACCTAACTTATGGACCTCACGACCGCTTACCATCAAGTGGAGTGAGGTCATCCTGAATGCTCTTATCATAAAAAAGTCTTTTAAAAACTAAAACTTGTAATATAAGATTTCGGACGTAAGTTTAAAAAGGTATAATATGTAATTTTTGACAATAATATGAGAACTTCACTGAATAACTTGGCGTTAGACTTTGACACTTATGCTCATATTTCCTTCCAGTTTCTGGATATAATCATATACCTACTTCTCTTGTGCCTCTGCAAATGTTGGGTTTCCACTCGTAGGTTTTGCTATTGTGATTAGTTAAATATAATAGAAGTAGAAGCCTCTATAGAAAAGTCGCTAAAATCCCATTTATGCATGAAAGTAGCGTGTGACTTTCTATATTGTATGTTAAATAAAATGCGTTTTCTACATTTCCAGACACATTCCGCTGTGACCGTACGAACTAACGTCTGTCTCCCGCCCAAATTATAATGTACGGATAATACCGTGCAAATTATTTATTCTATTTACAAAATTTTACTGTTGCTGATCAACACTATGAAGTAATTGCACAGAAAACCGCAAAAGTTTGAAATAAATTGTCTTCAAAAGTACTGTTCATTTATTTATCAAGAAGAAATAGAGGGCAAGTAGACTAATTCCATGCTGCCTCGAGTGCCTCCTATGCGAAATCGGTGTCTCCGAGCCGTATCTCTTACCTACAGTTATTCTAAACTTATAGTTTTATAAATAATTTATAATCTCGCAAAATCATAAAAGGTAAGAGGAGCAATCCAGTACTGATCGGAAATAGCAGCGACGCCTAAAGATTATCTTCAATAAGCCTATATTTATGGTCATATTCGATTTCAACAATTCGTAAGTAACTTTGAGATCGACTTTAAATGACTGGTGTTTATAAAGCGGCAGCTTTTAATTATACCTACTTCTGCATTGGAACATCAGGATGAGGCATTTCGTATTTATAGCAAGTAGGTACTGCTGCAGAAATAGTAATACCAGAGATCACAAATCTTTGGGAGTTTTAAGTGAGCGCGATTTGTCATTATATAATAAGAAGTCCTTTTAAAATACATTAGGTTATCATAGGTAACGTACACGAGTGTCTGAATGGGCAGGAATCTGGTCGAATCCTCGCAGATCTCAACCATAGAGTCGCCGCACATTAGAGGACACACATCCTTGTCTTTTGGCGAGCTCATTATGCGGAATTGTTCACACGAACTAATGCTATAATGCAACATGCGGTCCAGTGCTCTTAAACCCGTCTTGCGTCCGCTTTTGGTGTAGGTAAAGCACGCTAACTATTAGATTATTATTTATTTAATCTTTATTGCACAGGAAAGTACAAATGGTGGATTTAATGCCGTGTGGCGTTTTCTACCAGTCAACCATTGGGCGAGCCAGAAAACTATAATGTGGTGTGGTAATAGGTATTCTAACAACTGCTAATTATAAGCACAAATATACAAGTAATGCACATACGTAATATATTTTTAGATACAAGATGCTTAGTTATATTGTATTATTAAGAGCCTTACATTTGGCTATAAGACTCTAATTGCATCTTGAAAATGAAATACTCGATTTGATTCAGCTGTCATGTGATTGGTTACTAGCTATTATACGTTAGTGCCTTGTTACAATGAACCAACCACGAACCACGTTAGACTTGCTGCGTCTTTGGTGCAATCTGGTGCAATTAGTTTTTAGAAAACCCTCAATCAAAAACAACGCTACACGCAAACCTCCGAAACTACTGAACGGATTTTAATGAAACCTTTTTTGTTTTAGGTATAGCTAATAAGTCAGGGCATTATATAGACTGTAATTTGTTTTGGAAACTAGAACGCAGGTGACGTTACTGCACCTTGTGCTATTAACTCAAACAGATATGAAAGTAGCCCCTTAGCATAAATTGTTTAGTCTCATGAGCAATGTCTGTTAGGCTTATAGAAATCAAATATGCGGAACATTTCATGTAGAGATCGTCATTGACATTTTTTCTTTATTCGTTATGCGTTTATGCTTGGTAACAATAAACCTGATATTGAAGCCTACGATGGAGCGCGCTTACCGCTTAAATACCGGTTTACTGAAGACCTGAAGGAATTCCATAGTTTGGTTGTCTGTCTAGGCTGAAAACCTAAAAACATAATAGGGTCTTGCTGGCTTGACAAAAGTTTCATATGTGCATTTCTCATAAAAAAATTATAATTGAAAATAATATCGATGTATTTCTAAGGACTAATATGTTACTAAACGGGACCGTATACCATTGGTCTGAAGAGGAGGGTCCTGCTGGAAAATAATTAATGATTTCTTTAAATCTATTAAGGTACTAATTTCTAATTTGTACAATTGGGAAGGTATTAATTACTACGGACGTTAAACTATAGCTGTAGATCGATTTCAAGGCAGGGTCCTGCTGGGTATACACACATCGAATAACTGCAACGAGAAACCGCGGGTAACACCGCGGGGCGCAGTTAGTAAGAAGTAATAACATATGTTCTTTCGGCGGCTTTAGCTTGAAGCAGACAGGTTTTTAAATGTTTAGTCTTTGGCTAATAAGTGTGTGTGCCGTCAAAGGCCGGCGGGCGGGTGAAGCGGCCGACCACACTGTCGATCGAAAGCCCCATGTCGACCCTGCGCGACAAAGTAGTGCTGGAGCATGAGAGGAGACTCCAGGAGATCCAAGCCGCCAAAAACAGAGCATTCCTGGACAACATCGGCAAGAGAGGTATGTACTCACTGTGTGAACTTACTTTTTTTTAATAAAGAAGCATGATTAATGCGCACAGATTGTCAAGGATGTTTTGGCACAGTCGGTGACATTGACATGAGGCCCTTAATTTGACATTTTTCTTTCAAAAATCAACGTCAAATGTGACATTTGGCATGAGGGCCGGCGTTAGTTCCGATTTCGGCCAAGTACCAATACAACCTTGTCGGTTCTGAGTACCTATAGATATTGTATCTGTATAGCTACAATATAGTCCATAAAATGTAAGATGATTAGAATGACAGCCGTCAGTAAAACTTTTAATAGGACATTGTAAGAACGTGTCGAATTTATTTAAATTGACATACGAAAAATCATCACTATAAGGAGATGTTTTCTATTAATAAATCTAGCATTATTGTACTAGCAATTTGGCCGCTGTCATTTGAATTATCTTACAATTTATGGACTGTAGTAGACACGACAGTAGTAGAGCCGTCAGTAGACGGGCCCGCTGTCATTATCAGTCATGTTGGTTGGTCTACTGCAGCTTCACCTTACGCTCCTTGGACGTAGAAAACAAAAACACACTTCAACTAAATGTCTTTGCTTACCTTTTTTTATTAACACACATTCTTATGCTGTACAAAAGAAATTCATAAAAATCTGTGATATGACAATGATGTCAGGGAACTTTATATATAACATGACTAATATTTATATTAGGTAGTAATCTATTTTAAGAATAGATAGCTAATAGAGCAAAGTCATTGAATGAAAAATATTAGATAGGTATGAACAGAGATTAGTCCGAATATTTTTTTCTGTATTATCGTCAGTCTGGGGGCATTTCAATGCTATCAATTGTAATGCCCTAGAGTGATTAGGTATGTTTTTCTATATCGATTTAACATTATTTCGTAAACTTGTGATTTAAGCTAGTAAAAAAGCACTTCAATATAATTAAATTGTATTCGTTTTGTTTTTTACAAGGTCAGATTATATATACATTTACAGAATGATTGATTTATGTTTCATTAAAATATTAAATCTATTGTTATATTTCAGTTATGGTTTTATGCCTTAGACACATACTGGTACATAATGGTTTAATGTGCGGGGCTCGAATTCGCCCCCGCACATTACAACCATTTTCGTTGGTCTATGTATAATATATATTTATTTACAAAAAATAAAGTAGGTATATAAGTTAATCAGTTGTCTAGTACCCATAGTAAAAGCTTTGGCTAATTTTGGAACAAGATAGCGCAACGTGGCTCGGCGTTCATGTATTGAATTATTTATATTTATACTCTTACTTAAAGTTGATCTTATTACCAAAACCTATTTTAAGTCTTATGCTTGTACTAGAATAGATATCATAGCAGAAATCAGTTTTAATTAAATTTATTTGCGTTTATAAATTGTTTAGTTGTCTTCGCATGAAAGTAGCAGATTTGTCGAACAACTTAATCATTGTTGGCTGACAAAATGAGCACTATGTTATTAGTGATATGACGTGAAAAATGTAACTAAGATGATTGTATTATTTGCAGGTTACGCGTGGGTTCCATCGGTAGAAGCCGCTAGATATTAAGTCAGCCAGTTTGTCTCCAAATCTACGCAGTGTTTGTTTGATGCGCTTTTGTTGAACTGAATAATTTATGTTATTTGGTAGAGTTATACTTACATTTATAGTGAAGATTCCGCAAAATGTTTTTTATAATAAACTGTAACGCTATGTGACCTTCTCAACTTATATGTTAGTAATGAAATGTACATGTCTTAAGTATTTGTCTTAGGAATACCTAGCCAATAAGTATACTATTTCTGTTTTAAACTTTCTGTATAGTTTTCATTAGTTATTCTATCTATTTTCTGTAAATGTTCTCTTTAAATGTGGTATATGTTAATTCCTATAAACACTTATTTAGTTTCTATAATCAATTTCAATACATAGGTATTACCTAAAACTTAATTAGACTAATTTACCTAACTTATCTTTAACATAAAGTGAAATACAATATCGGATAAATATAAATACTACATTTAGTACGTAGAAAAATACTGTATTTCTGCTGAAACATCTATAATACAATTATGTAGAGAATTTATATGAAATGGATTTCTGTAGAATACCTACTTGATGAGAATTGGCAAATGCAATAAAGTTGTTTGAACAGTTTGATGTTTTATTGAAGTCTACCTAGCCCTCATAGTCCAGTCATTTAAGCTTAAATTAGGCAAGAATCTCGGAATTCGAGATACTCAGCTGTAATTCAAATAGCAAAAACCCCATAGAAAATGAGATATTTACAAAAAAAGCGCAAAAAACCGATTTTTGTGACCTTTGACCTCGAAATTTAATAGTTGCGCACACCCTACCATATGTAGGTTTTGAGACAACTTTTAGGGTGTCAATATACAAGTATTTACAGAATTACAGCTGGGTATCTCGAATTCCGAGGTGAACTTACTATAATGACTGGACTATCAGGTCGTAGATGTCTAAAGATAAGTGAGTTTTCAATCAATGTGACACATAAATAAATAAAAAAACAATTAAAATAGTTACTTTCGCCAAATAGATACTTTTTGCATATCAAAATTCTTTTTATCAGTTTTTATTATCAACTTTTTTTAACCTTGACATGTAGTCTGCTGATAAAGTAGTGCCGCAACAAATTCAACAGTTAGCCTTTTTCAAATATACCATAACATCATCATTTGAATAAGCTCAAGCGAGCCGACTATTATGTACATATTTCATTATGTGATATTGTACCTACTCCTAGTAATTTAACAGCATAACTTTATATGTATTGTCCAAATACTTTTATGTCTGTGAGTAAGTAGCCGACTCTTAAATCATCACATTTATAGAAAGTACATACACCACAACATAAAAACAATTTACTTAGCAGGTAGGTACGTTATGTACGTTACTTGGCACGCCATAACAATCAAATTGTATGGGCAGCATTAAAGTAATTGAACGTCTTATTACCTACATTAATAATGAAATGTTGTAAATGGTTAAACATTTTATACAATCTTAAATAAGTTTAATCAAAGCTGTATAAGTAGGTATAGTTAGGTAAAATATTTTGTTTAAAGCCGTGCCCATGATGAATTATTAGTAAATTTTATAAAATGTCTACTTCTCTCAAACGTCAGTGAATCATAGTTTCAATGTCATAATTGTGTATAGACAGATGTTTGATAAAAACAATGGAAGCTGTGCAAAATAAAGTGACACATTAATTTTAAAAAAATTGGTCACGTTGGATTTAAAAGGTCTAACTTGGTTTTGTACCACGAGTATGAATGTATGAAGTACATTTTTTGAATTATGTTTTAGATAAAAAAGGAAATATTCCAAGCCGAGTAGGATAATGGCTGCTCCTTAAGGGTCGTTACGTTCTCTCGCATATTTTTAGGAATTATCACAATTCACAGTGTGTATCTACGGCGAAAATTGGCCATTACTCCCACGAAACCATTCACTGTAAAATCACTGGATGTATGTAGAGAGTGCGGTTCATTTAGGTACCTAGACATACATAAATTGTTTTTCTAATATAAGTATGTACAATAATATTATAAAAGATGATAGTATTTGTAACTTTTAGAGAAGCTCTGGAGCTAGTTTTGTAATTATTGGCTTGCGTCAAATTTACATTGCTTTATGCTTATGAAGGGAGTGAAGGAACAGAGACATTACTTTTATTAAAGGCACGCGTGACATTTATTATGTAGTACATTATGGTACAAACAGCTTGACATTTCGACTGTTATTAACTACATAATAAAAGTCTTACTTGCAATGGACGCGAATTTTAAAATCTTATAGATACTTAGAGAGACGTAGGTATGTTTGACCACACAATTAGGCATATCAATAGTTTGACCTAAAGGGATCAACAAGATTAAGACAGGATTATATTATTAGGTCACAGCGTGCAAATCGCTTTAATAATAAAAGACATAATAGAGCGAAAATGTTTAACAAACTCAGGGTAGGTAATGAAATCGTAAGTTTCGCTCGCCAGTGACCCGTATTACTGTGGTGCCAGCGGGGGAGTATCGTTCTATCGTTGATTTGAAATAATGTCTCTTATAAGACAGCCGACCTTAGAACATGTACCTCCTAACCTAATGTAACTTGTACGTAGGTTTTAATTCGTTGTTAATTAGCCGTATCGTTCATTTCCAGCAACATTACATACATACATACATACATACATACATATCGTCACGCCTTTCTCCCAGAGGGGTAGGCAGAGACCACGTCCTTCCATTTGCGACGATCCTGGCACACAGCTTTTGCTTCATCCACATTCGTCAATCTCCTCATACATGCTCGTCGGTTTAGGGTACTTAGAATGTTACCTTTTTTTAGGACACTTTCTATTTGGTCCTGGAATGTCCTTCTAGGTCTTCCCCTTCCAACAGATCCATTCACGCTCTCGCTATATATTTTCTTAGTTAATCTACTTTCATCCATCCTCTCTACATGACCAAACCATCTAAGCATACCTTTCTCAATCCTAGTCACTACATCTTCTTGCAACATTCGTATTGGAAAATTGAATATGTAGGTATCTGGTTATTAATTAGCTTTTGACCACTATGGATGAGTACCTTTCGCTCCCCCTCGGTTCGGTGATGATGACAACTCCGTCTTGGATATCATCGTAATCATTTAGGGGAAAAAATCCTTGGTAGGTTATGGGGAACTGCAGGTAACAAACCCAGCTACGCTTTACGCAAGTCTGAACTGATTTATGAATTAGGATAAGCTTTAAACACAAGTGAACATCTGACCGTGCTGTTTTTTAAAACATAAGATGCATTATAATAAATTTACTCGACATAATGGCTTCCCTACGCCTGATGGAAAGCGAAAGAGAAGCCCAAGTCGCTGTGAAAACCGCCATGCCATGCCGGCCCAACCCTAACCCCCCACGAGCTCCGGAAACCCTACTCACCGGCAGAAACACGACCCATAGGTCATTTGACTGCGGTATTCTATAGGGTGGAGGTCCTTCCCCGGACGGGCGGCTCAATTTGAGCGAAGATTCGCTATGCCCTACCTCTCTCTCTCTCTCTCTCTCCTTAATAAACCATTTGGACTTAACCGGTCTCCCAATGTAGTCATGTACCTAGTTATTGTTAGTTAAACAGAATCTCGCACGTCATGTAAGCCTGTATTTTTATTAGCAGACCGTCGTACCTTACATTGAAAATCCATACAGAAAGTAATACGGATCGGTGATCCCTATTACAGGGCGATACAAATTGGAATGGACCTCGCATTTGTGTAAGGATTGTGTAACTCGGCCTGAGCCTCTAGATACGAGGCTACATCTAATTACATTTGTGCTTTGCTACACCTGTCAAATGCATGCGTGATTTATAGAGGCAACCCTTCTTGGGTACTTTATCGAGTATTTGCGTTAATTAAGATGTGTGTTTGGGATAAAAGCCCCAGAGTATTTTTAGGGTTAAATCAGTTCATACAATATAGCCTGGGCCTCAGTTAAGATTTGTTTGGGACTTCTTGAAACTACTATTAACCTGTCATTTGTCGTTATTGTTGTTGCTCTTATGAATTTATTATAGCTCAAGATATTTTAGGATTTTCTTTTCATACTGTACCTACCTACTTACTTTGCTTACGCGGACTTTATATATGTTCATTAAAATCTGTTAAATAATATATTTCTCTGATAAAAATTTTATAGATATATATATATATTGTAAATGGGTGAACCTAATTCGCCTTATGTTAAGCGACAATGTTAAAACCAATTCACGCTTAATAGTTATACCTATATCAAATTAATCCAATGTTCTTTATACTGGTTAAACAAAATTGTTGCGATATAATTCACTAGGGATGACCTTAGTGTCAGATTTGGGCGATGAATCGGAATATAATGTCGTTTCAGAAATTAAGTACGTTATCATGTTTTCGTACATAAGGGATACGAGATAAATTACAGATGAATGGTTCCCTTATTAACAAGGCCGCGATAAGTGTCAGTACAATTGAACACAGGTTCGTGGGAAACAATAGGGAATTTACTTAGGCAAAGCGAGGGTTACTTATTGAATGGGATTCATAGTCATTTTTATTCTTATATAATAGACTAGCTTTTGCCCGCGACTTCGTCCGCGTGTTTAAATTTATACATACAAAAGTTTTTTCCCGCTAACTCCCGTTCCCGTGGGAATTTCGGGAATTCCTTTCTTAGTGCACCCCTACGGTACCTAAGCTACGTCCCTTCCAAATTTCAAGTGCCTACGTTTAGCCGTTTGGGCTGTGCGTTGATATGTCAGTCAGTCAGTTTCTCCTTTTATATATATAGATTCTAATATTATTTCTTACTGCTGCAGAACCATTCGGCTCTATGCTGGAAAGATCATCTGAATCATCTCGTTAGAAGCTATAGGTATTCTAGATCTTGTTATTCATAGGTACTGGTGATAAAAGCCCCGAGTTTTATAACAATTTCTATACTCCCTTACAATATAAATCCATGCCTTACTGAAATTAGGAAGCAATGTGTTATCATCGGATCATTGATCAAATAAACGTCAATATCTATATATATAAAAGGAGAAACTGACTGACTGACTGACTGACTGACATATCAACGCACAGCCCAAACGGCTAACCGTAGGCACTTGAAATTTGGAAGGGACGTAGCTTAGGTACCGTAGGGGTGCACTAAGAAAGGAATTCCCGAAATTCCCACGGGAACGGGAATTAGCGGGAAAATCCTTTTGTATGAAAAATCTAAACCGCTTAAGTTAGACGCTTGAAATTTGGCATGCAGGTACCTTAGTAAATATAAAGTTTAGTTATGGCTGTATTTTGAGAAATTCCCACGGGAACGGGAGTTAGCGGGAAAAAACTTTTGTATGTATAAATTTAAACACGCGGACGAAGTCGCGGGCAAAAGCTAGTTTATAATATATATCGACATATTATGTCGATTCTTGCTGCCTACATTGTATTAGATAATGTCTGTCATACTTTTTTCCTACAAAAGTTTTATTTTTTGTGCATTATTTATACATTCTATGTGTCTTTTTAAATGATGATATTCTTTTCTTCTATTTTGTATAGGAATTTAGCATGATGTTAAATGTAGTGATTCAAACATTGAACAAATTTGATAGTGTTCTAAGATTCAATGACTGTACTTACAGTGAGAAATGGATAGTCTTTATTACATACCAAACAGTTGACTTAAAACTAGACACAAAGATAATATTAAACCACAATTTAGGAAGTGTATTCACTTTAAGCAATCTTTTCCAAATTTTTGGATTAAAAGGGATGTCAGTAGATGAATTAAAAACTATTATACCTTGGGTAGACTATTATTGAAAGGTGTCAATTGATAAACTATAAATTAATAGTGAGTAGTAAAGTAAAAGAAGTATAAGTTTAAGTCTAGTCTCATAAACTTAAATGCAACTATCTAAATACGTTAAATGTCTGCTACAACTATGATAACACCGCAATTTTGCGACATCCACTGAAGTTTAGACAGGTACATTATCTAATTAACAAAGTTCCAAGATAATGCAGCCCATCTCTTATGTTTTGTTTAGGTAGATGAACTTGTGCTTAACGATGAAATATAACGATATTTTAGATAGATACTCATTTATATACCAAATTTAAAATTTTACTTAAATTTAGGCAAAAAATACAACTGTACAACACCCTATGAGCGATCTCTTCCTCACAAACTTTGGGTAAAGAATACTAAAACATAAAAGGTGAAGTGGTGCAATCCAACATAATATATGTATAAAGTAAAAGTGAACAAGTAATAAATGAAAATAATAAAGAAAACCACTGTAAAACAAAATGTACGCATAGGTAAATTAATATAAGTAGGTACATTATAATCAGTGTTATATCAATATACAAAACAAAATTCTAAGTTTTTCAGTTTTTTTTATTACACATAACTAGGAATACTCAAGTCTGTGGGCGTTTGCTATTCTGTAGCTTGATACCTCCACGCATTCCTGAGAAAAAGGGTCTTGACAGTCGGATAACGAAGTAATCCTATAAGGTTCCTCTAATGTAGGTACATACCTACCAGTAAGTAATATTGATGTATAGGGCAAAATGTATACGGCTATGCCGATGTCGGAGTCAACTCCATTCAATTTGAAACTAGGAATATCAATTTAGTATTTCTAAGTCAATGTCGAGAAGTTTAACATCACAGTTCCGTGTTTTCTTACCAAAAGAATAGGCACCAAAAATAAAATTTGCTGTATTGCTTTCGGTGTTAAATAGACCTAAACTAAATTATAGATACCTTTTTATAATATCTTTTTTACATAATGCGGATCTTATGAACTTTTTACCTTTAATATCTTATGATAAAAGTAAACAATTTGTTCATTGTTCCTATTAAGTACGTGCTCAAGCGTATAATTAAACCAGCAAAAATAAATTCATGCGTCAGACAACGTACGGGAACCATCCGGTATCAAAGAGTTTCGCTTTATAATAATTATGTTAAGAATGGGAGGCTCCTCAGAGACTTTATACGCAAATTAATTTAGAAAAGTTCATTTCAAAATTTTATTTACAGGAAAATGTATCGGAGGATATTCCGCGCTTAGATAAGCTTGTTCAGAGTGCCGTGTTACAGAAAGATTCCTTATAGACAGTAGTCAGTGAACGCCTTAGCACTTAATATTTTTAAGACTTATCTTACAATTAATTGCGAATAAATCATATTTGGTAGTTAGGTATGTACCTTTTCATACCTAATGTATTCAGAAGACTCTTGGCACATAACAATATTCTGTACATAGGTCCCTGTAAGGAGATCCACCACTAAAAAGATGTAGGTACATAAAAACATCCACATTAAAATGTGCAATTCATAGCTGGTCCTGTATTTCCTCCTTCCTAAGATATGAGACCCTTTAAACAGGGCTGAAAAAGTATTTGTGAGCCATGGCAAGAAATTGGTTAATGAGTCTTGAAACAGGAGGCGGAGGTTCAAGCTTCGCTACGTACCTACCACTGTATTTTGAAATTCATTTGTAGGTAGATACTCGTACGTAAATTTGACGTAGGTACACATGTAAAGAAATTCTAAAGTTTCATCATCATCAGCCTATCGCACTCCACTGCTGGACATGGGCCTCTCCAGTTGTTTGCCACTTGGGCAACCATCTGGAGGGTATACCCATAATCACTACACTGGGCAGGTGAGTTGGCGATCGCAGGGCGTAGCTTCTCGCTCCAGTGACGCTGCTGCCGTTACCGGTTTGTGATATTTAGCTACGCCTTCAATTGTGATGGTTATACCGCCACCAGTCGGTTGTCAGCGCCTCGTTTGTTGTTCAACAGGATGCACCACAGGCAGGTGAGGTTGGCGTGGAACGAAAAGATGATAGGCCGCTCCCTTACATCCCAATGATGACAGATTTGAAGAGTCACACTCTTAGGTGCAGCGCAGACGGCACACATTTTGTGCTATAGAGTCTGCGTCTGAGACATTTAAAAAGAGTGTCTAGGTCTGCCGACAGAATGATCGAAGATGTGCGTCGTGTGCGTTGAGTCTGTGAAATATACGCGACAGATTTTTGCGAGTCGTATGCGTTACTGCATATAATTGCAAAAATGTGCGTCACGGATAGTCTGTCGTCTGCGCTGCCCCTTACTTAATCTTACTGTTGGTGTTGACACAGAGAGGAGCAGAACTCCGCGACGGGCACGTTCGAGCGAAGCGCAAGATGCCGTCCCTGTCCATCAACAACCCAATGGAGGTGCTGCGCCAACGGCTCCTGCTGGAGGTGGCTCGCAAGCAGATGCGCGAGGCCAACCAGCGGCAGGCCGTTGCCAACAGACTCTTCCTGCAGAACGTAGGCAAACGAGGTGAGAACATTTGGCTACTTTTCTCAGACGAGCGAGCGATCAGAATAATGTTGAAGGGTTTCCACCGCTCATAGACTCTACAATGCCAGGGACACAAGCCGCTGCCTACCGTGAGGAAAGAAATATTTTTAGGCCACGTTTAAAGAAGGGCAAGTCGTAGCACAAGTGCTTATGCTACTTACTTTGGGATCTGAGCAATGTAGGTAGGTATGTGATGTTGTCTGATATTTATTTATTTATATATATTTTTTTATAATGGCTTCTCTACGCCTGATGGAAAGCGAAAGAGAAGCCCAAGTCGCTGTGACAACGGACAAGTAACTGATCGGTAACAGTTGCCACCGCCATGCCGGCCCAACCCTAACACCCCACGAGCTCCGGAAACCCTACTCACCGGCAGAAACACGACCCGGAGGTCATTTGGCTGCGGAATTCTATATGGTGGAGGTCCTTCCCCGGACGGACGGCTAAATTCGAGCGAAGATTCTCTATGCCCTACCTACCTCTCTTTAAATATTTATTTATTTACTCTCTCCTGACCGAATTGATTCCACAGCGGCCAATTTGCAAGGAGAATAGTTGGAGTCAAGTACCCGGGAGATCTTAAAATAGATAATTGTGGCTCTTATTGCCATTGAGTTACAACATCATGTACTTACTCACCCTTTAATATAACAGGTCCCCAATTTCCTCTCAATCTTATTTTCAACGAACTGAGGATTTAAACACACTGTTATGTTTACAAGTTCCTCTAACTGTGAAAACGTTACGAATACACATGTCCTTTAAATCCTCAAACAAAAGGTGTTTGGAAACACTTCAGTAAGGAGCACCAAGAGTCAGATATAAATGCTTAATTACAGCCATTTCCCATATTTATTTCAAACGAAAGGATTATTTTTAATCCATGACCTAAATACATGTGTGACCTATATTTCGGCTCACCATCCATCCGATTATTATCCAGTATTGCTATCAACACATTTTACCGGCAGTATTGGAGATTCAAAGTTGTGTTATATTTTCCACAACCCTTTTAAATGTTTAAAGTTTCTTATAAACCTCATTTTACTTGAAAATCAGTAAACGTTCAAGCCTAATATTGTTTCTAAGCTTATGGTTATGAGCTTCAAAGTCTTGAGAAGTAATTTGACAGATAATAATTACTCGTGTGTAATTTATTTATATTATGCCGCGTGGGATGTATACCTACCAACCCTCTAATACGTGTGTTGAGAACAATCACTCGTTTAAATGTAAATATTTCCTTATTAAAATACCTGTTAGGAAATTATATAAAATACATTTCAACGAGTTATATTAACCCTAACCTTTTTTCCCTAATATTTCAATCATCTTCTTTCTTGATTCATCATCAGCCTCTTTTAGTCGACTGCTAGACATCGGCCTCTTCTTGTTCGCCACTTTGCCTTTTATGTGGTGCCATCTGGTGGATTTCGTTTTTCAGAAAACTCTCAACCCTCATCTAGCCCCAATTGTTACTCCACGTGGCCTGTGGGCATCCTACATTACCTAGCTACATTTACCGAGATCGATACAACAGGACCCGAGATTACCTACCCCTTAAAATTTAACAAATATGTACACAAATTTTAATTCTTTATAATATTATAAGTCTATGTAATAAGTACATATAACCTTTCTTAGTTTTGCTTCTTTAACCAAGTGGTAGGTATTGGTTTTTATTTTTTATTGTGTGAGAACTGATACCTATGCGTGTCAAAGGTGTAAGTGTGGAGATGACAGCTGATAGAGGAGAGTGGAAAAAGAAGACATTTTGTTGCGACCTTACTTAGAGTGAGATAAGGGCAGGAGAATGGTGATGATGTTTATGTTTGTTGACAGGATTCTGGTCGAAATCAGCTTCAGAACGCTACGACAACTAGAGGACCGCCTTCCACCCTTTGTTAGCCTCTGTTACCATCCAGTCAACTCGCGTGCTTCGTCCAACACTCACCCGCTGCTAACTTCTTTAGACTAGAGTATTCAGTTTATTAGAATAGTGTTTTTCAAACTTCTGAATACGGGAATGTCTGTAAATTTTATAATTTAAAGTTAACATATAGCGTTTTTAGTTTGCTGTGTCCCACTACGTGCACGGTAGATCATCTTTGCAGGGCGAGCGACAATGGCATCCAGGTCGCCAAGTTTTGGACTGGTTTTGTTTGAGGTGGATTGCCATTGACTCGAGAAGAAGAACATTTAATATGACAAATATATATAATAAACTTTACTATCGTAATCTACTCAAACAGTTACGGCCATCGAGAAATGACGTTATTGAAATACCTTGTAGGAATGAAAAATTCTAGCAGATAAAATAATTTATTGACTTAAAAGTACTTACTAACAATACACTACTCTCGTTAATTGTAGAAGTTTTTCTTTTTAACTTATCGTGTGGCACTCTTTGCTAGCGTCATGGTCGCAAAAGAACTCGCATACAATATAAACAATTAAAATAGTAATTAATTAGAAAATACATTCAATCGTTGATAAACATTTTCATACAAATTCAACTGCTATGCAATATTCAGAGTTTTGAAAAACACTTTATTAGAATAACTGTCTGTGAATAGATTTTCCTAATATATTCTTCTAGAATGTAAGAAATTTCGTTTTCTTAAATTAATTTTCTGCATAATTTTCGAGATGTTAGATGTTATCCTTCATCAAAGTAAGTAGGCACTTCATGAAGTTTTCTTTTCGGGCATAAGAATTAAGTCCGTTGATTATAACGTAAAGATGCAAGGCTCATTTATTTTAAACCAAAAAAATAAGCGTTTAGGTATACGAATTTTCTAGAAGAAAATATAAGGCAATTTTTAGTGAATTTTGTTTATTTTTGTAGATAGGATCTTTCTATATTGCAGTTAATGAAATTAATTGTTTTATAACAAAAAATAATTATAAATTGTGCGTCAAAATAAGGCCTACTGTATTGATTAAAATGTTTGGTAGAATTTTCGCAAAAACTTAGTGTACTAGATAAGATGATTTATATTTTATTCTAATAAATTCAGTTAATAATAATGTAAACTATGTATAGTTATGTAAACTGTCAAATCTGGCGAGTAATGTACTTTCTTGTTGGCTTCACTTATTAAACTCCATGAGTATTTAGGATATTTAATTTTATAACGATTTATAAAGGCTAAATGCACTGTAAGAATCTTCGTCAGTAACGTGAACAAAGATATAATATTATTCTAGTGTTTCTACCTAATGTTTTATCGCTACATAATTTATGTTTAGGGTAACAAATAATAAAGTGTCACAATCATTCAATTACTTTCTTTATACTTCCGCAAAAGGTCAAATCACAAAGTTTAATTAGTATCTAACTCGACTGTGTTGCTTAATTCTAAATTAGCGTGCAATATATGTATTTGATTTTCATCCAGTGTGCCTCCATTTTGATTTGGTTAGAAGGTTACCAAACGTGCCAATTGTGCAAGTAAATTAATTATGTAGATTTGCCGTCATCCCGATATCAAATCATAAATTAATCCGATTAACAACTGCATTGTCTAATAAATCACATAGTAACTGTTCCATGTATCTAAGAGTTTATTGGTATGTTAAAATATTTGATATTGTCAACATTTTTGTAAGAATTAGTTAAACGTACAATATGTGATGCATTTTTAAAACTGAGTCTTAATTATTACTTGATTGTAATGGGTGTTTAAAATAAACCTTTGAGTGTGATTGTGAGGAGGTATACCTCATATGCTGGTTTCAAGATAAAATTTTGCTTTTACTTAACTTAAATTTACATATTTTTTATTAAATAAACCTGAATGTGAATAGTATCTATCTGTTACTACAAACACTTCTTAAATAAGTGTTTATATTTTATGTCTCACATCTGATGGTAACGCCATATACTTACCTATACATGTGACAGTTGCACTGATTTTAATAAGTACCTACATTTATGTACGTACTTAAATTATTTAGAAATCTAATTAGGGTAAGGTGAGATATGATGGTGATATTAAGTAATTTAGTATAATATTTTCAATGAAATAACAACACTCTTTTCCTTTTGCGGGCATCATGAAAAGACGCATGTGCGAATTACTGCTAGGGTGAGGAAAATATATAATGTAGGTATTATTACACACTTCGCTACATTTTTCTGTGTTTAGTGGATAAACTTTATTGTCATATTGTGTGCTTCATATGCGTCATTTTTGCTAGGTTTGAAGCGGTCTCCATATATTTATTTTGTCATAATTTAGCCGGAATTTAATAGGTGTCGCATTGTTTTATTAAAATCATGCTTGCCGTATATATGACTACACAATAACAAAAACTTTTCTTCAAATAGTTTGCAATAGACTATACTTACTACAAAAGTCTCTTTTGACTTATTTGTGAAATCCTGTAAAAATTGTTTTTGTACATAATTTAATCACCATTAAAAACCTTACCTTACCTTAAGTGCCGTCTTATTATTTTATACAGCTTACAAATAACCGGAAAGCCACAGGCATTAGCAAACAAGGTTTGTGAAATGACGAATTATACAAATTGCCCACGACACGTAATGTTATTGGATTTGGTTTGAGTTCACTTACTATGTGATCAAGAAAAAATTAAATAAGCTTTAATCGGTGTGTTATTCAGCTCAAGATCAGTTAAGTAGTCTAGGTACATACCTTAATTTGTTTTTGACGTCTTCATATGTTTGTATCAATAAAACCGTAGTAATGATACCTTTAACTATATTTATTTGTGCCAAATAGTAAAGTATAAAAAATATAAATAATTTCTCGTCAAAATACTTCAACACGACACAAAGTCAGCTTTCGTTTACCTTATTTATTATACCTAAGACTAACTTTTAATGTTATATAAAATAACTTAGACGTAGTGTATGCATAAATGTTACTGGCTAAATAGTCTTTTAGTTTTTACGTAATTTTATGTACAGTGTAGCTGTTGTAAATCTATAATTATTATTATGTAAATTATGGTTTCAAATTGATCTCTTTAGAGTAATACGTAGGAAAATATATTGATTCATACAATATAAATTACGTTCAATAAAAACGTTAAATTATTCATTTGACTTTTATTTTTTCTTAGAATATTAACAATAAATATGGTTATGAGGGATATATAAATCTCTAGGTCTAAACCGGCTGCTGAATTCGTCAAAATGAAGGGTTCGAACTTTTTATTGTATTTTTGGGTTGAGATTCGTAACTATAGGTCAATCTTTCTTTAGAAATATGTAGGTACTACATTTTCAACCCATTACAAAACAGTAGATAAATGTAATATTGCTCTGGTATAACCATTTAGAAAATCTAATTCAAGGGAGAGAAAATGGGGTAAACGCTTCAATAGTTCCGACAATTGTCTCCTTTGCGCATTAAACGGATTGATTTCACGCATACACATATGAGGTATAGGTAATGATTAGACGCGGAGGTGTCGAAAATCGTACAAAATTTTAAGTGCGTGTCAAAAGTACAAGTATATCTATGGAGTTTTGATGCTTGAGAAGGTCCATACAATAAGTGTGGCATCTTTTTGGTTTGAGTGTTACAAACCCCTTACAATAAACTTAACTTTCACATCCTGTTACTAGTACGTATTTTTTTATTTTCCATAGATAGGTACGTGAATGTGATTTTTTTTTATCAGATATTCTCCAATGAAACCGATTGCCGTGAGTTTATTTTGAATCCAAGTCATTAGCTATAAGAAAAAATAATCAGATTTCGCTAAAGTTTGCTTGCTAATGTAATGATTTATGAGTAGGAGCCGATTCAATAATGGATACGATATAGTGAAAATGGGAACTTTGTAGGTGACCTTATCGACTTTATTGTATTCGTCTTGTCAAAATCTGGCTAAGTCTCATGAAGTATCTAGTAATTTTAATTTGTTCGTTGAAGTACATAGATCAACGTCAAGCCGAAACAAACTGATTTGTTTATACGTTTCAAGAGCATGTAAAGTTGCGGCAACTAATACATAGGTAGATAGCGCGACTTATAAGATAAATTTAATTAGGTAGTCGTTTAGCTCTTAAACGCTTCAAGTGTTTAATATAAACCTTAGAAATTTTAGACTTAAGAACATTTATGAGCGTAGGTACCTTGAAAACGTAGATAAATAGACTACAAATGAAATATTAAACGTGTCTCGTCAATCTTTTAATTAAATTAAATACTTGTAAGCTCTTGTCTCGAATTTAAACAATATGTTGTAAAATTTTATTAAACGTACCTAGAGAAAATATGATATTAGAAAAAGACATATCTAGCTACATTATCTGACCCATTTCTTTAATATTTTTTTACAAGAGACGACAAAATACAAACCATACATCCACCAGCATCGGTGTAATTATAGTTTACATAAGAAAAATACCTAATTGGGAAAGTGTTAAACTAATAAATTTTATTCCTATAAAGAGTCCTGATGAGAGTTATAAAAGTCTTAAGAACCAAAATCAGCCACTGGCCGAAAGGTAACATGAAATAACTATAATACCTAAGCATTTAGATAATAAAATGGATTGGCGCTTGATTGATCGAAAAAAATATTGATAAGAATGGAATGACCACGAAGAGTGAGTAAAAGATTGCACCATATTGTCTTTGATTGAGGCCGAAGTTAGCTTTAAGTGTGTAATGTCTTCAAAATGATCATGATATAGGTGCACATATTATGAGATACAAATAGGTACCTAAGTAAGTAGATGTTGGTCTAACGAACCACATGGTTAAGATTTAAATATAGACGGGCGTTAAATTCTCTATATAAAACAGACTGTGTGATATCAATCGATCGATTTCATCGACAGTTTCACATCAGACAGGATGTAGCAAAGAGTGGTACAATATTCTGAATCTCATCAATATTTTATATATTCGTGTCTCTTCTAGTTTATAAGTGCTTTTTTTGCATTGTATAGACCAATAGTAAAATGACTACATTCGAGATAAATTTCGAGTAGCTATAGCAGTCATTCCATGTAAATCTATACTAATATTATAAAGCTGAAGAGTTTGTTTGTTTGTATGTTTGTTTGTTTGTTTGTTTGTTTCTTTGAACGCGCTAATCTCAGGAACTACTGGTCCGAATTGAAAAATTCTTTTTGTGTTGAATAGACCATTTATCAAGGAAGGCTTTAGGTTATATAACATCACGCTGCAACTATTAGGAGCGAAGAAATAATGGAAAATGTAAAAAAAACGGGGGAAAAATAACTATTCCACGCGGACGAAGTCGCGAGCACAGCTAGTACCTAATATGTGTTGCATTATTTGCATCATTCTTACCACTTACCAAGTCATTTCTCCTAGAGTTGATTTTCTCCTAGATTGATAGATTGACAACGATTTCACGGCCGCAAGGCAAGTAAGTAGGTAATAAACTTTTATTTAGATATTCGAAAACATCAAAATCAAAATACCTGCACTACATGCCATATAATTTCTCTTTTACCTATATTTAGATATATGTCTATTTATAGCTTTCGTAAACAGCAACTTATATAGGTAGGTGGCTCATTGTACAAATTGCGCGAACCAGTATTAATTTAACCACTACTTTGACGTCGGGGTATCAGTTGATGTATTAAATTGTTTTTGGAACTATGCGGCGCGTAGGTATGTCTTTGATACGTGCACGGATCTCTAGGCGTCGAAGGAATCCATAATTAAATTCGCATAGTCACTTTGAGGAGCGCTAGTGCGCCGCTTGTATCGCGAACGTTGTGTACTCCCGATTTCCAGGTCAAATTGATTTTCTTTAGGTACCTAATTTTGCAGGCGTTTTGATGTAAATCACTTGGGTAAAAGCTAGAAAATTGTCGAGGAAATATATAAAAAAACGCAGCTCTTGTGGACAATCATCAACCGCTCGCTACATTTGAAGATTGAGATTTGCTTTCAGATCCGTTTGTGCTATACACCTAGAGAAACTTTCACCTCGCCATAAGTTGCCATGGCTGATCTGAAAGTCCTTAAATAGACTCCGTGTTATTTTGTGATATTTTGTTCTACAATGCTGAGATGAAGTAGAGACGGTGCACTGGGCACAGGCACAGCAACACCGACTGTTCTTATCTTCAGTGCTCTGAAGCGTGAGAAGTGTGCTTTGAAACGTTTTAGATATATATCGGAATATTGTTACCATAGCATTCCGTCCGATATAAATCAATTACGACAATTATATATAATAAATATAATAAATCAATATCCGATGTCCGATATAATAAATCAATTAAATCAATTAGACTGAGAGTATTTTAGATGTGGTCTCTTGAATACATATTGGATCAAATACATATACACACATACACAAACATACACACACACACACACACACACACACACACACACACACACACACACACACACACACACACACACACACACACACACATACACACTCACACTCACACACACACACATACGCACTAACACACACACACACAAAGCTCCACTTATCACACACTCACACTTACGTTCTCACCTATAGTTATTGTAAGCTTACCTATTAATTTTCACCGGTCCGGTGTAGGAGAGGCTGGTAATCTGTCATACAGGTCTCCTAGTACAGACACCAGTCTTTCACATAGTTGAATAACAATAGATTAAGCATAATTTTGTATCAACCAACTATGTGAGAGAATAAATAATGATTTATTATTATAAAAAAAAATAAAAAAAATAGACAGTAACACTATTTGTGTGGTAGCTAGTATTAATTTTGATGATCTTTGTGACGCAATGTGTGAGAACGCCTCCGATTACAATAACCTTAATAATCCATTGTGATAGGAGTACCATTATCTGATACTGTTAAAGACCTAGATCAGGAGGATAGAATCATATTAGAGCATTGGTTACTAGCATATCTAATATCAATTTGTATATTTGACCAAAGTTATATGCCAATGTTCTACAAAATATAGGTAAGATATTTTTATATTATGATTATCTACTACTACATTGAGTATCTACCAAACATTTGTACTTACTTAGATACTTATCCGATTCACATCTGCGTCATTTCCAGTATCCTGGTACCTCCACTTGTTTATTTACCTCCCTATAATCTATTGCGATCCTGAAAAAATGTAAATTGATGGCTGAGTAACCTTTATATACGAGTAGGTTCGTTTGCGTATATTGTTATTAATGTTGCACGGGATGCGGTGATTACATAATGTTCCCTCGTTCGTTAAGCGCGCTAATATAAAAAGAAGGATAATATGGGTTTAAATCCGGAGAGAGAGTCGTCCGGTACCGACATACTTCAAGATAAATACTTAAGAGGGTTTAAAACGCTTCGTCTTTACATGGTTCATAAGAAATACCTACTGGTTTTTACAGTGACATAATATATTACTATCAATTAATGGAACGACTTTTATAATAGTAGTAGTTCAAGTAAATAATAATAGAGAATATGCATATTTATAATCAATATCAAAATTGGGTCAATTAAGACGAAATAGTTTTTCCATGGAAGTTGGAGTGCGTTATAAGTCTGACTGTGTGTATCTCTTAGCACCTAGAAAATCTTGAAATTTCATTTTGTAAACTGTTTAGTTGCTATATTTTTCTGGTTTTTAGGTCGCGACAAAATTTCTTACCATTATACGTGCAGCTTGTTTCACACCGGTGATCTAGTCAAATCCATTCTGATATAGGTATGACACTAGATTATAATATCATTGAATAAATAAAAACAAACATATACTAGTTACAAACTTGCTCGTTATCTGCTCTCCCAATCAATTGGTTATGAAAAAAAATTCGTCGTAATTACTCGGGGCTTAGCCAGCGGTCCACAGGCTTGTTTTATCCACCAAATTAAAGTGTTGAAAATAAAAGGCTCCATCAAACGTCGTCCCGGAGCGGCCTTTGATGGCATTAATTAAGTTTTTCGGTGTTTCGCGACTGGCTGCGGCCGGGAGCGCCTACATGCGACGCGTGATTTGACGCCCAAGGTGAATATTAGATTAGGTACGAAAATAAACATTGATGTAGTCTTACTTGACAAGTTTTATTATAGTAGAGATAATCAGAGGTTCGTCTTTTCATTTCGTCGGGAATGCCTTAACACACCAGGATCCTGGGTACGGGACATCTGAGTTATGTAAGGCTCACTCCTATCTAGCGGAGAATGCCCGCTAAACCCGTCGGTGGCCCGCTACGAGGGCTCTATCTGACGGGGATCTTGATGTACGGAGGGACAGTCGACACAAGTCTGCACAGGGTGGCTGCGCTGCGTCGCCCAGCGTGGGCGGCACACCACAGGAGGACGGTATGGTATCCTGCCGACACCTTGTGGTACATGACGCCACTGACCACTGAGCCCGGAGGCACGTTGTCGTCTTCCTAGGAGCCGCAAGCCCCCCATACAGCGCTCTTGTCCTCAAAGATGGTTTAGGCATCATTCACACGGAAGCTTTTTAAACACCCGTCAAAAAAGCGTCCAAATGGAACAAATGCATTTTCAAGTAGATATTATGTTCACACGACACCGTTTTTAAAACGTGAAAATGTATTGTTATATTGTAACGCTTTTTTAACGGGCGTTAAAAAAGCTCACGTGTGATTGAGGTTTTAGCCTATATTCACTGTGAAACTTCGTGCACACTGATAGTGGTAAGTTATGGCAGCGAAATGGCCTTCAACTGGTTCCGTTTACTATGTGCCTAATCACTATCAAATAAGACAACGGAATAGTTAAAAATAAGCATGACCTAATTAACTATGATTAAATAAAAAAGCATGCAAAGATCTCTTTTAGGTAACATAAATTATACACTTAGGCTACATTTTGTGAATTTAGCACAAAGTCAACATAATGTCCATAAAACAATATTAACTTTTCCTTACTAAAACATGTACAAAAGGAAAATGACTTGAACTTTTTGAAGCTTTAGCTTTGAAGTTGATATTAAAATGTTTTCAGCGAATGTATGTCAGTCAAGTTACTCATCCGTAGTATTTTTTCTTCTCCTTCTAACTCGTTCTAGTGAACCTAGGACTCAGTGCACAAAACGTTCATTGATTTGATAGGTACTATATTATACTCGTAATAATTAATGCAGTATAATTTAGGTCGTAGGTATCCTCACTAAGTGTTTCCAAAACAAACTACCGGACATAGTACTAATTATATTGATTTATCGTTTATCTCTTTAAAGTAAGTAAAACAATTGATTGTTTTTTTCGGACCTTGGAGTCGTGGGTTCGTTTCCACCTGGGACGAACATTCCGGGACTCACAAGCAAATATTTTTAAATTATATTTATTTTAGAACAACCAATAAAACATTCATGAAACAATCTCAATAGGTATCTAATTACTTTTCCAAATCACTCTACGTTTACCGAATGGTTCATATTTACACAAACACTGTTTTCCTATAGATACAGGCTTTTATCGCGCCAATACGTGGACATTGTCAAGAGATTAAAAAGGTATAGGTACATAAGGTTCTGATTGTAAAGCTAAAGAGAAATTGTTATGTAGGTACTCGTATCAGCGTAAACTTGTTGATTGCTCTAAATAAATAAATAAACTAGTATTGAGGTCCCAATCACACCCACCGTTATCTGACTGTCCAGATTTCCGCAATTTGTTTTTCCCACGGTCTTATACGGTCCGCTTAGGTAGAACCAAATATTGAACAACGTACATGCTAATATGCTATAATGTAAATTTACCTACACGACGTTGCGCTGGACTTAACCAAATTTAATCCGATCTATTTCCAGGAATCTCTAGTGCACCAAAATCGGGCAGCCACTGGTCTCCGTCTAATGGTAATTAAGGTGATTTAATTTATAGCGACGCCTCGGGAGCCACGTGATTTCATTACCTTCGACACGTTGCGACGGCGATGATATAACTTATGGAATAACAGCATGAGATCTTTGTTACGTCACTCATCTAGATAGGTACGTGTTTTTTTTTCACCGAAGGAAATGTGGTATACATCCCTGTCTTTTGAGGGAGTGGCAGGGTATGTGAGTCTCCTGCCTCAAGATGATGGTGGGAAAGGGAGTAGGTAACCACTAAAAACTCCGGTCCCTCTGTCAAGCACCTTATAGGGTGGGGTCATGGGACCTTAGAACTGGGACTGCCATAATACCACGAGCGTTGCCCACCTAAGCAGGCCACCCTTGCATATACTGACGTATCATGACATGACCCTCCCCGTAAGGGGTGGTTATTTTTAGTGTAAAAATTGGTTATTACTTTGTGCTATAAAGTTCAGTAAATTGATAAAAAATACGGAATCAATGAAATAATTATCTTCGAAAGTGCATGCGGGTATTAGAGCTACTTCAAGCCTGTGTACGGCAAGATCCTTCCTTGGAGACTTCTAAGGAATTGACGATACAACTCTAACACCCAACTTTGAAACCATTTTACACAACATTGTACAGATACAATAGTTAAGGGAAGCTGGGTGTGACGCCCACCATCGAGGTAGACTAAACTTATGGTGCCGCATGCATGTGGCCATTGTAGAAATCTTTGGAGTACCACCCACGGCTGACGATGATTGCTATGAAGGGAACCTTAAGCTAGAGACATCACAAGAGGGAGCCGTATAAAAAGGTAAGAAAGAAGGACAACAAGGAACTCTATTACTAGTCTTTAAGTTCTACAGACCTTAAAGACTAGTAATAGAATTACTGTCCGTCGAATTCTTAGAAGATGATATATAAAGTCTCTCAAATAAAAGAAGCCTTACTGCCAACTTCACTTGTACTAGGCCGGAAGGCGGCCGCCGGCGCCACTCGCTCTGTCGCCCACAAGCCTAAAATTTCACATCACGATTTTCACCACCCTTCAAATATTTTTTACAAATAATCATTGAGAGTGCTTTGCTTTGTAAACTTTTCTCATCGAGTCTCGAGATTCCATGGGAAAACGCATAAAAAATTACCTCTTGCGAATCTTTGAAGTGATGCTGTCCATTTTCATTCCGCAACTTGTAAATAACTTTGGCGCCTCTGTCGATTATGACCCGTATCATATTTTCAATGACAATCATTTCACTTTCCGATACAAAATGTTGAACATGGATTCTCGTTTTGATATACCTTTCATGTCAAAACTTGGGCTTCAAGAGACTGACCATACTTTAGCAAAATTAAATTTGGAGCAAACGTTTGATTTAAAAATTATTTTAAATTGAGCAGCCTATGTCTACGGGCTGGAATATTTATTTTAATTATATTTATATACCTACTTAAGTAGAAAAGCAGCATAAGTCCAACATAGGCTAATTGTAATTTTATAGGTAATTGGGCTAATCCTTTCGAGAGCACATACTTCGGCTTAGCTCATTCACCCTTCCGCGAAACATGTTTAGGTAATGGCAGATAAAATTCAACATTGCTGCTTGCTTTACGAATTAATACTTCACAACCAGAGTGATAATGCGTAACTTCATCGATGAATCTGACCAAACGCTCCCTGGTCTAAAAATCAAGGCAAACTTTCAATTTCTAATTCTTTCGCTCTCAGAGAAACACTAAACGTGTAGGGTGTACCTACTTAAGCACAAACGCTTCATTGTCACTTTAAAAAGATACCGCTAAGTTAATCTATTTTATGTACCTACTAATGCTTGTGTACTTTGTATTTACTAGATAATAATAATAATAATAAAGTTTATTGCTCACCATAATCACACATTTGGTACATGATATAATACATAGATACCACTGTACCTATAGTAAATATATTTTTTCCGTTTTAACACTGCCCCAGTTTCCTCTGATGAATCACAGTAAAAATAGAATAACGGCTTTGATGTTATAAATAAGAATAGAAAGTACAGTCCAAATTAATCCAGTTGCTACTGTATGAATTAGTCATTAGTAAATACAAGTACATATTAATTACTTCCACTCTGCAAACAAACGACTTCCATAAAAATAAAAGTAAATAGATTTCTATAAACATCCTTTGTCGGTCCACTGCTGAATGTAAGCCTCCCTCGATTCCCGCTACATTTTTCTATCCTGGGCTTCCCCCATCCAGCCACTGCCAGCAATTCATCCAAGGTCAGCCCAATGAGTTGCAGGGCACATCCTGCTAAATGTATATAAAAGCGTTATCTACTCCAAGACTCGTATTCTCTACCAATTATCAATTCTACGGCAGACATGTCCACCCTCTCCCTTTTCAATGTACTAATCCATCAGGCTATGTCGATAAGCTTTCCTCTGAAGTACCCATATGGTCGCTTCATGCCTACCTATATCTTTTAGCGAGAGCTTATCTCTTAACGAGAAACTAAACAAAACCCTTTCCAGCAGACTTAGGCTTAGGGTAGGAAATACCAAAATTAGTGGCTATTTGAATTATTGAAATAACTTTTAAAGTAATTTCCATTATAAAGTAAATGCTTGTATCGGATAGCGCACTTACCCTCATCATGCCAGCCCTATCCCGGCTTAGACCCTTTGCTTTGAAGGCACGGTTGGTGGAAGTCCTGGCTGCGGATTCCGGGTCGGGTCAAATTGTTACTGTTGTTCTCTGGTTAGAATAACACAGTAGCAAACTGGAGTCAAAAACTAATACTGCCTCTTGTATCGTAAAGCTTAGACAATTAATATTTGATGTCATGCATGCACGTGTTTGCACTAATTATGTACCGTGTTGGTTACATTATGTATAATCTTCTAATTATGTTTGTCGCTGAAATTTAATTCGGAAGGTGGGAAGTCTTGAAAAAGTAGCAGAATTGCCAAAAAACTTGATGTAAAAATACTGCCATTATGTAATTTAATCTTACTTAAATTTTTTATTACTTTCGAATAGGCTATCAGGAAGCCATGCAATCGGTCCTTAGTTGAACAGTATTGTCACAAAACTACTTCATAATAGGTTACCAACTCCTAAGAGTATTGTAAAACAAATTCAAGGTACAGAAACTTTTAAATTAGCCGCTCTAATTCAATATCTACCGCTCATAATAAAATATAAAGTAATTAAAACTATGATTAACGAAAAGCGTTATTTCAATTCTAATTCTGATTTCGGTTTCAATTACAATCAGTGTTTAATATTGATTAAACCGGTAGGTAGCAAACAATGTTTGCGTTGCTAAGACAAGATCGCTTTGATATCGTGCGTTCTGTACACCTTTTAGCTGTTGAAACTATGGAGTGAGCATACAAATTCAATGTGTAAACTGATATCAAGGTAATAGACGATCTACATCTAATGTAGTTTTCGAGTTTCAAAATTACAGTTGTAACTGTGACTGTCGGAATAGTGGTAAGTCGATTTTCATTAGCTTCATTTCATTTTGTTTTATGGACATACCAAATTTTGTCTTTAAATGCAAAAAGATAGAACTTTAGACATACCTAATAGCCCTATCCACTACTAATTAACTATGACCATAATAAAACACTCTCATGGTTATTACAATGCCTCCCAACCTATCTATACCTACATATCCAAAAATTATCGAAGTGCTCAGTTATCCTTACAGCCAAATTAGAAGACATCTAGAATTTGTAAAATCAAGAAGTACCTTCATAGGTACTGGTAGGTACCTACCAGCCCGATTTTGGTAAGATGTAATAGGTACCTACCTATGAATCAAATCACCTCTTAGTAGACAAACTTATACAGTGATTTAGCTACTTTAAAGTTGAAAAGTCTACCTATGTAGGTACCTATGTACCCCTTCTAGAAAGACAGGACTTTGAACCAAAATATGACTACTAGTTACTAGAAAATGTAGGCCTACCGCAAAAATATTTACATTGGGGATGAGATAGATACTATTTGTTTAGATACGTTTATCTTCGAGGAAATGCCATAACCAAGATACGAAGAAGTGCCTACCTACTCCGTATTTATACAAATGGACTTTGTTTCTGACAGATTATGATTGTGCGGAAAAGATATCCTTGCGTTTCTTTATTCTTGATAAATAGGTAGGTATGTTCATTTAAACACACGTATTATGTCTATGAATTAAGTTACGCTTATTAAATTCGTGACGAAATACCTAATACCTTTTGAAATAGGTACCTACTTAGTTGATAGTTTACAAAAGGAAAACTTAATTTAGCTACATGTGGTTGATATTATCTGCATGTATTTTCTTTTAAACACATTTGTATAATGCACGAGTCTCTATTAGACAACAAACATTTGACATTTTATGTTAAAACTTTTCACTCAAAGTTTTGGATAGGTACCTATTAGGCAATCATAAAAAAAATGTGTCGCAATTCTTTTATTTTAGATGTGTTCTGTAAAAAAGTTCTTACCCGTATTATTTTAATGTATAAACCAAACATAAGTTTAGTTATCGACGGGCTAAATTAATCCTCATGTCTATCATTTAAAAACTATCTCGTTAATGTCAGTAGATATTATATTATAAACTTAATAATTAAGTTTCCTTATTTGCAGATAGAGCAAAATGGATGCCTTATTATTTGCATTGGCTTTGGAAGTGGTTCTATTGCAGATGCGGATACTCGGTAAGTTTATCAGATAAACTGATCTCGGCCGCGGGGTAAGCCGGGAGAAAGCTTGAGTGACTACAAAAGGAGGCAATGAAAAGAAAATCTTGGAAGAATCATCCTTCCATTTACTTAAAATGGTTTTTTAATATTTTACGAATGGAAAAATCTAAATAATTAATAAGTAGTATTTATTTTAAAAGTTTAAACCCGTATTCACAAACGTTACTATGCGTAACGTGGACGCACAGGTATCCAATAACCTATATTCATAGACAACAATTTGAGTGCTGGTCGCTATTGTAAGTGCTTTACTTCGTAGGTTAGTATACATAGTGTTTTTAGTTTCCTCATAGATAAGTATTGGTAGTGAATACGGGACTTTATGTTAATGTATTCATTCTTATTCAGTATTCATATTCATCATCATCATCAGCCTGCAAATGTTCTTTGTTAGACAAAGGCCTCCCTAAATGACAATTATTGTCATAAGATTTGCCTTATTCACTATCTTGGGCAGGCGGGTTAGTGACCTCTGTAGAGTTTATTTGTACCCTGGTAAACGCTGCTGCCCGTTTCTTGATATTCCCTTAGTCGACTTCTACGACACGCACCGCTGTGTTCATGTTACTGATGTTTTTTTTTTACATTTTCCATTATTTCTTCGCTCCTAATAGTTGCAGCGTGATGTTATATAGCCTAAAGCCTTCCTCGATAAATGGTCGATTCAGCACAAAAAGAATTTTTCAATTCGGACCAGTGGTTCCTGAGATTAGCGCGTTGAAACAAACAAACAAACTCTTCAGCTTTATAATATTAAGTATAGATTGGACGAGTTTTAGACCTACTAATATAAAACTTTAGTTTCATAATGTAAGTACCATGATTACGCAATGTTTGTTAGAAACCTAAGCTGCTAACCACAAATTCGATAAAGAGCTTAAACTAAATTCACAACTACTCTGGTGGTTAAATCTGCGGCGCGAAAAGTTCTCAATATTAGATTCATGCAATTACTATACGAGTATTATGTCACCGTAAAATTGTAAATAGTACCTACCGCTAGATTATAATCTATCTTGCGAGATTGTAAACTGTAAAAAGATTGTGAACTATCACCACTGCTTGCAATTAGACGTTTTCGGTAGATTTTAATCGATCAAAGTGCAAAGTTGATAATTTAACGCGCGACAGATTTTAATTGAAGAATTTTACTTCGATCGATTACGATCTACCGACCTACCTGTATCCATACGTGGGAATTAAATTTACATATTAATAGTCTCAACAAAGCACCACTTACTAGAAAGAGAATACGTACTAAGGTAGAGTTAACGAAACATTAATAAATAAAAAAATAAAAAAAGATTAAATATCTCTTCGGATATGTTGAACATGTCCTGTCATTTTACAAGCTTTCCAGTAATCTAGTTTCGAGACTGTGCTGCCACCTACCGGTTAACTTAATAAGCTTGTGTTTGCAGAGGGCACGGCGGAGCTTCAAGCGCGGGTTGAGAACAAAAGCGAACGGATACAGCGGGACAAATCCTTGAGGGACAGGTAAGTTTCTTATACTGTCGACAGATGACATTGTTTGGAAAAAGAAATCTTTATTACATGGACACCACGGGCCCTACTACAGAAGACGAAACATCAAAAAGAATAAAAGAAATACCTACACAAACCTAAAAGATCGGACACAGTGTTATTGCAACCTCAAGTAAAAAGGCCTCACTCAGTATAATAAGCATTGGCCATGTCGGGAGCGACGGCGCTGGTTTGCAGTTTCTAAGGTGGCAAAAGCTCTTTCGTTCATGAAAATCGAGAGAAAGCGTGCGTTTCCACAGACATGGGTCTACCGTGAAGCTGAAAAAAAAAATTACCAATAATATCGTACACTGAAGTGGGACGAAGATCATGATTTGACTTGCGTGATTTGAGCAATATGATTGATAAATTTTTGTTAGCCTCAGTTTAATCTCACGCACCCTCAATATTGTGGTACCTATCATGTTCTATTCGTTCAATAAGCATAAAATCGCAGCAGCACAGGCAAATTTTGGCTGCTAATGAAAGAACTTGAACAAATAACTACAGGTGGATACATTTTGTCACCTATGCACCACATCTATTTTTTCTATAAACCCATGCATTTTAGAACTTAGGATATCTTTTAATAACACGTCTCGTTAGATATATTCGTTATCATTGCAAATCTTTACGGTTCAACGTTACAGGCAAGCAGTAAAAGACGTAGTAAGGAAGACCCTGGTCGAAATAATGGAGAGTGGCGGATGGCCAACACTCCAAGAGGCCACCCAAGCTCTGCAAGAACACGAGTCGTACGTGATGGGCCTGCGCTCCAACCACGAACATTTTAAGACGTCAGTATTTTTTTGTTCTATTGTGTGTTAGGTATGGACTTCGGATTCACAATTTTTTTCTACATCTCAAATTGTGGAATTGCCCGTGTATAGTGAATATAGTATGGAGCCTGATTCCGTATGTCCACCCCATCTGATTCCGTATGTGGGTGTCGTAGAACTAAGAGAATATCGACGATAGATAAACGAGGAGCAGCCGCCTGCCAAGCGTAATGACTAAATCCCCCTAAATGGCGATTGTCATGAATGGTGGATGTTTGCAGGCTGATGATGGTGATGATGATGAAATTGATGAATTCGACAAAATTGACCTTTTTACCTAGACGTCCAAATACAAGCGGCTAGGTACGCGTTGACTAGAAAATAAATCATGCATCATAAATGTAAACAACAAACACAAGTGGATATTTTTTTAATACGCCTATATCTTTCAGATCCCGTAAAGCGGTCATAAATGAACTAAAAACTAAAAGGATTCAGTGGGTCCTCGACCTGCGCAGTGCCGATCAGAAGATTGCCGTTATCAGAGACAGGATTAAGGTTTACATCTCGTTTCTGTCCTTCTTCTTAACTATAGACACGCTGAGCTCATCGTTTTTGAAAACAATATTATCCAACAAAATAATAGACATTTCTATTATGAACTAACTTTACAATCCGGAGGATGCATATTTAACGCAAATCCTGTTTATTGGCAATGGAAATCCCTCCGGACCTCACAATCTGTCATTTGAAAACAGACGGCGGTGTGTGATCGGTTGTCACATCGGAGAATTAGGGAGATCTCCTGTTCTGCTGAGCAGATTCAGCGTAAATTTTCCGTCGGGAAAATTTATTTACGCATCCCGACTCGACTACCTTCCGATTCATTATTCTTTATAGGTGTTCAAAATTTAAACCATTTCTTAGGTACCCACTCAGTCTATCAGTTTCCAATTTATGCTATTTATATATTAACCGAACTTTTTTCAGAACGACCAGCAAAACGCGAACACTCGTCTGTGTTACGTAGAGAAATGGCTGTTCGCGCGCGCCGAGTCGCTCGAAATGGCGCTGGACGTGCCACGTGCGCCCGCGCCGCGGGGCGACCACGAGAACCGCGTGCACGACGAGCTGGTCAGGGCCTACGAGCTGCAGATCAAGGTACTTGTAGCCACATCTATCTATAAGTATGTCACCGGAAAAGAATCATCATCAACCTATTACAGTCCACTGCTGGTCATAGGCCTCTCCAGTTTTTCGCCACTTAGAGAAAACATCTGGAGGATATACCCATAATCGCCACGCTGGGCAGGCGGGTTGGCGATCGCAGGGCGTAGCTTCTTGCTCCAGTGACGCTGCTGCCCGTCACTGCTTTAGTATTTAGCTACGCCTTCAATTGTGATGGTTATACCGCCACCAGTCGGTTGCCAGCGCCTCGTTTGTTATTCGGCAGGATGCACCACGGGCAGGTGAGGTTGGCTTGGAGCGAAAAGATGATAGGCCGCTCCCTTACATCCACCTTGTACGTCACATGGACATTGCATCTAGTATTGCACTAAATGAATATCTTCTTTCAATTTTCGTTTCAACTTAAAATTGGTTACTAGGATCGTGAAGACATGTTGGAGTCGTGGAAGCAGCGCTACGTGGACGACAACGCCAAGATGGATCAAAGGCTGAAGGCGAGACGTGAAGAGCTGGAGGCGGCGATTGCTCGTCGGCAGGAGCTTCAGTCATTGGTGACTATACTACTTACGTCCTGGCTTAATGTCCTGAATGTTGTCATTTTATGTACATGTATGGTTTGATTGAAGGCCCTAGTTAGATAGTTAAACACTTTGGGTAGGTATGGCTTAGGATTTACTTAACATTCTCAAAGAATTGTGAATTTTGGAATCAAATTTTCTGTGCGCTGCTAGTGCACGCCTCTTTGTTCCTTCACAATGGTTCGCCAACCAGGCGCACCAACAGTTTATCTAGCATGGCTATTACTTGAGTAGGAGCTGGAGTTATGGAAGCCAGAGAGAAATTATCAAAACTTGGCTGAAACCCAATAACTATGAAATTTTGTCCAATTAATCATATTTTAAGTTCAAGAAGATACTTTGCACGCTATAGGTACATCCTCTACCATATTAACCTATAATAAATAATGCTACCTACTTATCATGAAAATCTACTACTCATACATTCTAAGTACCTACTACCATATTTAGGGCTCAATGTAACGTTGATTCAACACAGGCGCCAATCATTTCTCAAGAAAGTTAACTTAGTCATAGTTTCGAAAAATTCTGGTATCTACCTACTTGTGCTTCTCGGAAATGGCGCTTAGGACCGTACTAATATTCAAAGTGTTCTCCCCTTTAAGGTGAAAAATATGAAGTAGACATATTATGAGTCATTAATTTTAGGGTAACTAACGTGGTTTGAAAATCATGTACCTATATCTATGAGGATATTGTTTTCGTTGGTAACTAAACAAAACCTAACGAAAGTGTGAACTCGTGTGAATTTTGTTTACCTACACTTTCGTTACCTAGGTTTTGTTATCGAATAATAAATACCTACCGTCAAAATACACTCCGATCTCAACTAGGGCCTTCATCAATCTCAAAGAATATCTCCCAAAAAACCATTTTGAAAACATCTTTCAAAAATCAACTTAATTTTGCTCTAACGATACATCAAGACGATCATTGACCGCGTTTATAGGTACTTAGACCTTGACGTATTGTTAGAGCGCGCGTTAAGTTGATTTTTAAAAGGTGGTTTTTCTCTCCCCCCTGATACAGTCTCCCGGACTCCCCTATTACCTACCTAAAACCTAATGCTGAAAACACCGTCTAATCCTGAGCTTTCTATCAACATATTTACCTCCTGCGACAGCCAACTCTCCTTAGACATTGTCACACAGTATGATATTAAGTTAAGAGAATACCTATTTCTTTTACGTAGAAAACTTAATATAATCAATCCGATTAGACGGACGATAGCTTTTTGGGTATCCTCTAATATTTTTTAATTCCTTACCAGTATGATCTTCACGCCGGTGAGATCCGCGGTTGGCTGACATTCAAACGTGAGCGTGCAGCGCGGTTGGCACGCGAGCAGCGGCTCGCGGATGCAGCCTGCCGGGTCCAGGCGTGGTGGCGCGGCGTTAGTGTTGCCCAAATGCAAGAACAAGACGAGACTTAGCCAGTCTTGGTCTTGGTCTTGCGCCAATACACCTGGTCTTGGTCTTGGTCTTGGTCTTGCGCTCCCAGTCTTGGTCTTGGTCTTGGTCTTGCAGCAAGAGTCTTGCAAGTCTTGCAATTACTTATTAGTCTATTACTATTTATTAAAGTTTACTTTAAATCTTAGAAAAACGTATTAGAATTGGAACATTGTGAGCTTGAATTAACATAGCCATAGTAAAGATCAAGCAGATTAATAAATAACTGAAGATTTGATAAGAAATTCGAAAAATCAACTGACCTATATGTCGTTTTCCATGGAAGTAACTGTTTCTTAATAAACATTTCCTATGATAAAATATGTACAAATGTACAATAATAGTACCTAAGTAATTAGTTTAAAAACCCTTAACGAAGCCTGAAACTACGCATTCTGTTCCTATAGCTGAGTACTATTTTCAAATATTTTGACAGGGAAATGATTTTGGTTTTTATGAGTAAAAAAACAGCTGTTTTCAAGACCACGCAATGTACAGCGCGTAGGTACCTATGTCTCGCGGCGCGGTCGCCGGCGCGCGGCATGTCTCCGCTCTTTCGCTAGATACCTACGCGAACGCGCGCTCGTGCGATAGAAATTTATGAGAACTACAATAATAAGTTTAAACTACCTATTGTACCCTTATTTTACACTTATTTTACACATAAAAATACTTATTTTGAATGTATGAAATCACAGGTTTTAAGACAAACGACATGACGCAATAGGCGACGTCACTGGCATTTGTTATGCTTCCATACTTCGCCATAAATCGCAGCTCGTGTTGACTGTAGTGTCGCGTCTCCTTAAATGAGGTCTAAGTACTTACCTAGTACTCGTTGTCTTCTAGTGTAGGTCTCTCCAAGCGGACAAGATGTGACTCGAACTGGCGACCCTCCATGAGCGAGTGGGCGGTCGAAAACCTTCATAAAGGTCCTTGACGAAGCCCCACAAAATGAAATCCAAGTTAGTCAAGTCTATCGAACGCGCGGGTTACGTATGGGGCCTAAACCGCCCGATCTACTGGTTGCCAAGCCATTGCTCACGGCCGGGTCTCACAATGTATGGCGGAGCTCCATCGTTCTGGTACCAAGTGGAACGAACGATGAATACAGCCGCAGTGCCTCAGAAGCACTTTTCCATGTATGGCCATACCGTACCTACACCATGTTAACGTACTCGCAAGCGCTGTATGCATGGAATGGCACCTTCGACACTAGTCACTGACCACAGCACAACACAACAAATAACACTCAACTCAACACAAAAGAAAAATACACAACGAGGCGAAATTATCCGAAATCAAAACGCATTCGATGTTGTTTAGAACCGAACTGAAAAATTAGGTACCTAACTTCCGCGGAAGCGCAGAAATCCTTTGAGTCGCCGCGCGCGCCGAATGTTGCCATTTTATAAACTAGGTTACATAATTTTGTTTTGCTTGCGGTAAATTACAAAATCAGATTAGCGATTAGTTAAATGGATATACTGTACAGTACCTAGTTACTTAACTAGTAATAATTTTAATTAATAAAATTTATTTAAAATACCTAATAAGTAATTCACCTAAAAATCAAATTAAACTAGTTAACAAATCTGCATCAATAATACACGTTATTGAAAGTTGCTAAGGCAATGTAATAATTCTCACTCATTTAACATTTTTGCTATAAGTAGGTACCTAAATTTTATGGAGTCTGAGCGTTTAAGGTTACAGAAGTTACCACCTAATGATTGGAGTTGTTGTTTTTCTAGTATTATTCATCGCTAATGTGTTGCATTCAACAATTTATCATTAGGTTCTGATACCAATAACCAGGTTAATAACCGCCCATAATTTACTTATACGCTGCAAATGTACCTACTTACGTAAAAACTTGGTTAGCTAGCTAACTTACACCCAATTATGAAATAAATGATACATTTTATTGTCTTGATAAAATTATTACTTTAAATAATAAAAGTTATTTATTTGAATGCTCTAATGGCAACACCACCACCCACGGCAATGTCGGCAATAGAAATTATCGTATTTTTTCACAGGTATTTTATGTTTTACTGATTATGTCGTAGGTAGATACCTACTCGGGGTAAAATTAAACATGTTTTTAAACATAAGTAGTCTCTTCAAACATAATTCAATTTCAATACGTCTCAATTACCTAACAATTAGGTACGTAAGAAGGGCCCTACGTAAAGTATCATTTTAATAATTTCTGGCTTTTCTAAGAGTTTACTTATGTATTGTTTTATGTACTTGGTAGTCAACAAGTACCTACTTACATTTTGACTATTAGAAATGCTCTTCTGATTGTGAAACTCTAATTTCGTCCTTGAATCCGAATAAGGAAAATGGTAGAATTCCCTCAGGCGCTTGGAATGCGCTATTTGTATGAAGAAAAAAAGTTACATATTATACCATCTTTTAATAATAATTATCTGAATTTGAAAATCGTCAATTAAATATCATGCAATCCTGCAGAAAAGTTAATACGAGCAAATTCTACCTGAATTGCAACACGACTGAAATTAAATGCAAGTTTTCGCTACCTGCTTTATGTGCCCAATAAGATCGATTCATTGGTCTGTTTATTGGTCGCAGGTGTCACCCGTCAATCGAGAAGTCCCGGGTTCGAATTCCAGGTTGTTTCTAAAGTTGTTCATAGGTAGGTATTTCCTTTTATTAAAGAAATTAGTTAGTAGCAGCTCCGGAGCCAGGGTAGTGCCGGTTTTACACCCCAGTGCATCGGAAACCACGTTAAGACATGCGACCGATCTCTATCCGATGCTCCGGTCGGAATGATATGATTCGAATCGGATTACAACTGTGCGTACTTGACAGGCTAGTCTCCTACGAGATTAGCAGCACCGATTGGCGGAAATTCGATCTCGAGTGGACATCATGCATGATACAAACTAACATGTACAATTAGGTAGGTAGGTTTTTAGGTATTTATTTTAGTTACTTCCATAGTGTTATGTCATATGGTTTGCTCCTATGGGGATCAGCTTCTGACATACAAACTATTTTTGTATTACAGAAGAGGGCGATCCGTTCTATATATGGACTTAAATCTCGCGAATCACTTAGAGAATTATTTAAAGAAATTAACATCCTAACTGTGGCATCACAGTACATATTTGACTGCATTATGGTTGTACGTAAGAATATACATTTATATAGTAAAAACTCAGATCTTCATCAGTTCAACACTAGAATTAAGAGCAAACTTGCTGTTTCCAATCTCAGGCTTCGTAAAACTGGTAACTCATTCATAGGACAAAGTGTAAAAATGTTTAACAAAATACCGCAAAATATTGTTGATCTACCTATACATAGATTTAAATCTCGCATTAAGTCCATTTTAATGTCAAAAGGTTATTATAAAGTACAAGATTATATGGATGACAATATTACATGGACATGATAGTCTGCTCGCTTGCGCTTTTTAAAACGATATTATTGTATTGTATTATATATTTTAAAAAAGGCTAACTGTTGAGTTTGTTGCGGCACTTCTTCTCAGCAGGCTACACGTCGAAGTGCTGGTAGGAAAAAAGTTTGACGTGCAAAAGTATTACTAGTGAATCTATTTGCTGAAATAAACTATTTTATTATTTTTATTTTTTATTTTATCTTTTCTCCATCGAAAATAAATCAATGAACGCAGTATTTTCAAGCCCCCAGGAGCCCCTAACACGATCTGAGATCAAGATCCCCAACTGAGATTACGGTAGGTACACACGGTACGGTAGTAACACTCAACTCAACACAAAAGAAAAATACACAACGAGGCGAAATTATCCGAAATCAAAACGCATTCGATGTTGTTTAGAACCGAACTGAAAAATTAGGTACCTAACTTCCGCGGAAGCGCAGAAATCCTTTGAGTCGCCGCGCGCGCCGAATGTTGCCATTTTATAAACTAGGTTACATAATTTTGTTTTGCTTGCGGTAAATTACAAAATCAGATTAGCGATTAGTTAAATGGATATACTGTACAGTACCTAGTTACTTAACTAGTAATAATTTTAATTAATAAAATTTATTTAAAATACCTAATAAGTAATTCACCTAAAAATCAAATTAAACTAGTTAACAAATCTGCATCAATAATACACGTTATTGAAAGTTGCTAAGGCAATGTAATAATTCTCACTCATTTAACATTTTTGCTATAAGTAGGTACCTAAATTTTATGGAGTCTGAGCGTTTAAGGTTACAGAAGTTACCACCTAATGATTGGAGTTGTTGTTTTTCTAGTATTATTCATCGCTAATGTGTTGCATTCAACAATTTATCATTAGGTTCTGATACCAATAACCAGGTTAATAACCGCCCATAATTTACTTATACGCTGCAAATGTACCTACTTACGTAAAAACTTGGTTAGCTAGCTAACTTACACCCAATTATGAAATAAATGATACATTTTATTGTCTTGATAAAATTATTACTTTAAATAATAAAAGTTATTTATTTGAATGCTCTAATGGCAACACCACCACCCACGGCAATGTCGGCAATAGAAATTATCGTATTTTTTCACAGGTATTTTATGTTTTACTGATTATGTCGTAGGTAGATACCTACTCGGGGTAAAATTAAACATGTTTTTAAACATAAGTAGTCTCTTCAAACATAATTCAATTTCAATACGTCTCAATTACCTAACAATTAGGTACGTAAGAAGGGCCCTACGTAAAGTATCATTTTAATAATTTCTGGCTTTTCTAAGAGTTTACTTATGTATTGTTTTATGTACTTGGTAGTCAACAAGTACCTACTTACATTTTGACTATTAGAAATGCTCTTCTGATTGTGAAACTCTAATTTCGTCCTTGAATCCGAATAAGGAAAATGGTAGAATTCCCTCAGGCGCTTGGAATGCGCTATTTGTATGAAGAAAAAAAGTTACATATTATACCATCTTTTAATAATAAATAACTGAATTTGAAAATCGTCAATTAAATATCATGCAATCCTGCAGAAAAGTTAATAGCAAATTCTACCTGAATTGCAACACGACTGAAATTAAATGCAAGTTTTCGCTACCTGCTTTATGTGCCCAATAAGATCGATTCATTGGTCTGTTTATTGGTCGCAGGTGTCACCCGTCAATCGAGAAGTCCCGGGTTCGAATTCCAGGTTGTTTCTAAAGTTGTTCATAGGTAGGTATTTCTTTTTATTAAAGAAATTAGTTAGTAGCAGCTCCGGAGCCAGGGTAGTGCCGGTTTTACACCCCAGTGCATCGGAAACCACGTTAAGACATGCGACCGATCTCTATCCGATGCTCCGGTCGGAATGATATGATTCGAATCGGATTACAACTGTGCGTACTTGACAGGCTAGTCTCCTACGAGATTAGCAGCACCGATTGGCGGAAATTCGATCTCGAGTGGACATCATGCATGATACAAACTAACATGTACAATTAGGTAGGTAGGTATTTATCTTTTCTCCATCGAAAATAAATCAATGAACGCAGTATTTTCAAGCCCCCAGGAGCCCCTAACACGATCTGAGATCAAGATCCCCAACTGAGATTACGGTAGGTAATGCATTCCGTATGTAGATAAAATTATGGAAATGAGATGATTGTTGTAATTGGCCATTGACTTATGTACTTTTAGCAAGTGGTAGGCAGAGGGTGCCTAGTTGCCAGTAGGGGAGCAGAGTGGTCTGCTATTCTCTTCCAGTAGCTGGTAATTTCTTCTTGAAGGTTCTTGAGGCAGAAGTAAAACTCCGATCAGAAGGTAAATAAATGATACAGAAAACAAACAGATTAGGTAACAATACTAAATGTGGCACGTGTAGGGGGAAAGGGATGCAGGATGTATCCGTCTCGCTCGCACGCACGATGGCGCCAGACGGTCGCGGCTTTCGCGCAGCGCAGTCATGATGAATGAAATTGGCGCGCGCGCTCTTGCTCTCATTCCGGCAGCGAGCGGCGAGGCGCGCAGTGCGCACGAGAGGAACTGCGAGGCACATGACGCGACGACTTGGGCTCGCGCATGCGCGCGTCTTCGAACTGCGAGGCACACGACGCGACTACTTGGGCTCGCGCATGCGTGCGTCTTCGTTGGCGTCGTGTGTTGTTACGCGGCGCGTCGATCAGCTGTGCGGTGTGCGTGCAGTGCTCGGTGTCCAGCAGTGTAGAAAACGGCTCTTTTCAGAGCCACCATCCATTGAACACACGTAGAGTGACAACGGTTCTTTTCGGAGCCACTTCATTGAAACACACGGAAGAGTAACCACGGCTCTTTTCAGAGCCACCATCAGTGAAACACACGATAGAGTGAAATAGTTCTTTTCAGAACTGTGTGCTTCTTATTTCAACGAACACGTAAGAGTAGCCACATACTTACTTACACCTACGTCAAAGGTACCCTAAGCAATGTACCTACCTAGGTAAGGTAACAGGGTCGAGTCGAGCTATCAGCTGGGTTTTCCGCTCGCGCCCTTTGTGTCGTTGACCTCGCGCGAACATCTGACGCGCGCCGCGTGTGCGTGCGCTGCTGTCGCTACAAGGGATAGTGACTGTGTGTGCGCGTGCGATGTACATTGCGGGCCGTGATTTGAATGGCCTTATTTGCTGAGAAATATTCTAAATTGGGATATGGTTTCTTTAGAAGAAATGTTAGTAATTACGTTTTAAAAGCGTTAATATGAAAAACGTAATTTTTTTTTTAACTTTGAAGGTCAATATCTCGGTAACCATACATTTCCCAGGTATTTTTCTAGAACTAACGATGTTCGTCATGACCAGGAGAACATGTAGTTCACGGCTTCGTTAAGGGTCTTTTTACACGCGATATACTTACTAGAATGAATTAATATGACATCTACTACCTATCCTTACCATTTTATCCTAATCTTAGTACTACTTGCGTGATTAGTATAATGTATTCATTTTCATTCTAAGCACTCTGAAACTTACTTATTTTTTGGAACACCTGTAGGTACTCTTAAAATTCGAAATTATTTTGCATGAGTATACCTACGCCCTATGGCGGCAATCAAATATGTAGTGTCAAATGTTATGATTTCGGCGTGGCGGCAACGATTGTTTAAGATTTCAAAAGAAGCCGCCGGCGCGTGTATCATAACCATGTACTTCCGAAAAGCGGCAAATTTCTTTGAGAAGTAAGTACAAAACCTTTGATGCCGCATTATCAAAGTGCCGATGGTTAAAACATAACTATGCATGCACTCAGTTTGATTTTAATATATATTTTTTTATTCGCTATGTTTATGGTATTAGTCGTAATGCGCATAGGTCCAGTTTTTCATATTCTTTGATACAGTTTTTTGCGTCTCATAGAATTCCTAAGCGTACCTACCTATACACCTAACTACTCAGTGAAATAGCGCTAAGTCCTAGCTGCAAGACGCAAGAGTCTTGCAGGCTAGGTCTTGTTCTTGCTCAAGTCTTGCACGGTCAGTCTTGGTCTTGGTCTTGCTCAAAATACGCGGTCTTGTTCTTGGTCTTGGTCTTGCAAAAACGCAAGAACAAGACCAAGACTGCAAGACCAAGACTGAATTTGGGCAACACTACGCGGCGTCATGGTTCGGAAGGGCTTCGGCTCCTTCAAGTGGCTGAGGAACGTGAGGAAGTCGCCCTCTAAGAGCAAGAAGAAGTAATCGGAAATAGAGTACCGAGATCAGAACTTAGTTTCTACTTTAAATCCGCGTACAGGCGGTATATTTTATTTACCGACACAAATTAAAAAAAATACCCGATTTTAATGACAGTGGTCGCTAGTTCGATCCCCCGCACCTACCTATTAACCATTTGTGTGAATGAACATGTCTGGCTAAATAGAAAGTGTCTTAAATAAAGATAAAATACTATATAGTACCATAAGTGGCTGCGCAGACGACAGACTTTTTGTGCGATAGAGTCTGCGTCTGAGACATTTAAAAACAGCATCTAGGTCCCTACAGGTCTGCCGACAGAATGATCGAAGATGTGCGTTGTGTCTGTGAAATATCCGCGACAAATTTTTGCGCGTCGTGTGCGTTACTGCCTATAATTGCATCACAGACTATAAAGTGCGTCACGGATAGTCTGTCGTCTGCGCTGCCCCTAAACCGACGAGCATATACCTATGAAGAGATTGATGAAAGTGGACGAAGCAAAAGTTGTATGCCAGGATCGTAGCAAATGAAAGGACGTGGTCTCTGCCTATCCCTCTGAAAGGCGTGACGTTGTGTTTGTATGTATGTAACATGTCTGTTTGGATGGATTGGTCTGGTCCGTTTCATTTCATTACAGCGTATGTACCTAAGGTTCCTATCTATGCTAAGTTGATGTATAAAATACTGAATGTAAGCCTGCATTTCGTTTAAAATACATATCCCACAAAGTAAATAAAAGTGTTTTATTGAAATTGGCATTATTTAAAAAAATATGTTTCCACTTAACAAATTATTTTAATAGGAGAGGACATACCTACATTAAGAACAAATAACAAGAACTGTGGGCCACACATACCTAGATACATTTGGTAATATCTGTGGTAATATCGAAGCCAAGTCGATTTGTTTAACGAAAGAAGGGTACTGATTTACGCTACTAAATATAAAAAAGTTTAATAAAAAATTCTGACAAAATAGAAAAATATACTTTACCTACAGTTACTGACTGTAGACATTAACCCTTGCACTGCACACAACATTGAACAAGCTGAAAGTTGGTTTTCGCACGAATTTTGCGATGCCGTTTCATAGATCCCAGTCCCAATCTCATGCGAAAAATTACTCAGGGTTAAAATCATGCTAAGCCAGCTCCGATATTACCTGCAACAATGTTAAGATAATTATGTTGCTTTAATAAGGTGCTACAAATTTAATTTAATTAATTATCCTTTGCATCAATCATTCATTTTATTCAAGAAAAAATGAATAAGCCTCTTTATTTTATGAGCAAAAAATCTGGCATTTTTTTATTTATTTAAATTAAAAACAAATGATAAAAAAGCCCGGCCTTTTTCGAAAACTGGCGGGCTATCTATTTCGGCCAATGAGAGAAAGAGTATGTATCTGTGCTGCCACAATAAAACTTTTCTTGTAGTTTTAGGGTAAAGTAATAACTTTTGCTCCATCAAAAGAGCAATCTCTTTGATGCACTAATTTACTAACTGTCGTACATTTATTTTATGTATTTTTGTTTATTTTCACTTTTTAAAACAAAACATTCTCAGACAAGCATATTAATATTGGAAGTAATTTATGACATTACCAAATAGAAATCAGTTTTTAAATAAAACTTGTGCAATTTTAACTCAATAATATCCACAGTCGTTTTATTTATTACATAAACATATGGAATGATACGTCTTTTGTACTTTTATCGTTAGCTTTCAGGAAACAATCTATTTATATTTCAAATATTTGGTAGAAATCATATTTGTCATACAGAGGAAGTTTTATCTAACTCATCTGGCAACACATATACCTATCTCTTTTTAACATCATCCTCACTCTTTCTTTAGTAAATGTCATCTCGATTTTCATTCATTGAAATGTCAGTCAGTTGCTGTCATAAACACGCGGTGAACAGTGTTTTGTCAGATACGAGAGTGTTTTTGAAAAAAATATTGTATTTTCGATGTTTTTTCTCTAAAATTCAATACAATAGGTCATACGATTTAACTGTTTCAATAAAGTGAAGTGGTGCATGATGAACTGGAACATTATTGAAATATTGGAGTGACTTCCCTGAGTTTCGAATTCTCAGAACTTGGATTACCTACACTTTTAGATTTGGTGAGTAATCATTTCTTTAAACTGTATCTACTTCTTTGTAAATATTATATTATAGGTTGAAGAGGTAAGAGGTACTTATAGGGATTTCATTCAGTCATTGACAAAATAGATTTTCTGTTAGGGAAAATAAAATAATCCGTACGCCCATGCCGGCGTTTTCGCATTGTCGATACTATATTTTGTTTTACGCATTTTAAGCATTATTATAGCTTAGATTTCTGCTGTAATACTATTATTTCATTAAACTTAATACATTTGGCCCACTCCACATCTTAATGTGCCAATTACAAAGAAAATACATGATGTTAATTTTTTTAAACACCCTGTATTTGTTTCTTCCTAAAAACTAAAAGTAACAATTAAAAAGTCACTCTTAATTCACTATAGTCACGATAAACACCTCATGTTGTAGTGTTTGTTATAAAATATAGGTCGGTTATTGAATATCCATTTTTTTTTACAAAGATCAGAAAACTTTTAGGACATTACTGAAAATATGTAGTTGGAGCTATGCTCTGACGTCTACCTACTAGCGATGTTCATAAGATTTATAAAAACAAATACCTAATATGATGATAAACCTAACTTCTAATATGTACACAATAAAAAAATCTTCTAAATCGGGTTTGGCAGTGACCCCAGGTCTACACTCTGAACGGAAACTTGTATCTAATTGAATTGATCACACTTATTCCAGTAATCGTCATCCGTTTCTCACAGTCCACTGCTGGACATTGGTCTCCCCCATTGTTCTCTCTTTGACCGATCTTGGGCTTCTCACATCCAGCATGTTATTACACAATAAGTTACAAATTCACTAACACAAGTGAATTTGTATGTCTGTGCGCAAATACAGTTGCGAGGAAAAGGAATTCCTCTTTACAGCATGTTGAGTCAGATTATAACTTTGTGGTGTAATTGATAATCTAATCTAATATTCTGTGTTTGTTAAGCCATTTGATAACATTATTGCAGTTAGTCATAATAATATGACAAACCACATTCTGGATTACTTTATAATATTATAATTCATTAATCGGGACTACTGGCTCTAAAGAAAATCTTTTAATAATTAATTAATATTTCACCTGTGAGTGCCAAGGGCTCCAGACACAGATACTATAAAATTTTACACTCAAATTTGACCTTTAGACTGTTTAGGACCTCCTAATCCACACACCACCTGATCTGTCCCATGTTACCCCATAAATTTGTTAAATTATAAATGTCTTTAAAATGAACACCATATCTACAATAAAATTCTACATGCTTAAATCAGTGAGTTTCCTAAGTAATATAAATCATTAACTTATAAAATTCTTTCTTATTTTTCTATTTTGTAAACATTAAAAGTAAGAAGAAATATTTTTATTTGAAAGTTGTTTGATAAATTTTTTTAATATCAGACAACATCACATACATTGCTCCGATTCCAAAGTAAGTAGCTTAAGCACTTGTGTTATGGGTATCAGAACAACTAAGGTACCACAAATAAATACTTAAATACAAATATTAACACCCAGACACGGAACAAACACAAGTGTTCATCACACGAATGTTTGTCCCGGGTGGGAATCGAACCCACGACTCTCGGATCAGAAGGCAGGGGTCACTGCCAATTGAGCCACCGAGCCTGTCAAAATAATTGTTCATTTTTGAGTTTGCAGAATATTACAAATATTAGATACCTACTTGATAGTTTTGACAACATAGGTACTTTTATGCAAGTAAGATAGTAGGTAGGATATTTACCAAGTTAAAATAATCAGTACATAAATATTTGTGGGATTTGGGTAGGAATGCACTGACAAAAAGGCACTTTCTAGGTTTCATCCCAACTGCTTGATAGCTAGATATACTAATGAAGGTAACGGGGTGGTCTTAAACTAGTCACAAGTTCTTGTGGACTCTCACCTAAGTTGATACTACTATATGCTGTAGAGTTAAGTGCTAATTTTGTGTTACACTGCGGATGGATTATGTGGTATTTAGAAACGATTTGATTTTTTATTTTTTGCATATCTAATGTTATACGGGGATGTAAAGAAGGGACCTATCATCCTTTCGCACCAAGCACCTGCCCGTAGTGTATCCTGCCGAATAACAAACGTGGCGCTGGCAACCGACGGGTGCCGGTATAACCACCACAATTGAAGGCGAAGCTAAATACCACAGGCCGATGACGAGCAGCAGAGTCACTGGAGCGAAAAGCTACGCCCTGCGGTCGCCAACCCGTCTGCTCAGCGTGGCGATTATGGGTATATCCACCAGATGTTTGCCCTAATTGGCGAACAACTGGAGACGCCTATGTCCAGCAGTGGACTGCAATAGAATGATGTATGTTATACTTTGCATAGTAGGTATAATTGTTCTTTTATTATCACTGCCTGCTTATTACAACAAAGTGCAAGCATAGCCTGATTTAGAGTCAGACCACATGCATCTTAGGCTATAAATATGTACCCTCTAGCTTGTCCTGGCCTTAACTTTTCGTTATTTTATAGGAGCAGCTAATTCTAATTCTAAAAATTCATTTAACAAATATATTTTCCCAAAATTACCAAATATTCGTAATATTATCTAAACTCAGCGGCGCCCGCTCCCGTTACCCTTTTGGCCCTTCCTTGCGCTCTAGACTCTAGCCTTATTATTATTATTAGCCTGCAGGTAAATCAGGAACAACCTTCTTCAGTTCCTGATTTACGCTTGCACTTGCAAGCGGTGCAAAATAAGCATTTTAGAATATGTGTGCTGCACCTACCTTGTTGAAACTATCATACTGAAAGTAAACAACCTGTTGTTTATTGATTCTTCAGTTTTCCAAATAACTACAAATAGGTACCTAATTTATCAATATTTTCAAAGAACTACCTATTTGTAGTTATCTGGAAAACTGAATATCTGGATTAATAAAGAACAAGGGAAGCATTTGCAATAAAGTATTTGAATTTGAACAGGGATTCTGGGAATAAATAGCACTATGGTAGGTACATTCCTGCTTTTAATGTTTTCGTTCAGATAAACACGTTTTCGTAGGTATTGTTACAAAATAATTAAAATATACGTACCTACGAGTACGTTATTTACTTATGCTACCTACCTGTTTTAATTGAGGTTTTGTTTAACGTAAAATAGGTAGTAATATTAAGTACCAAGCCGAAATTTTTACCGTTTCATGATGGTCTTTTATATTACCGTAAACGCTTTTATCAACACTACTAAAATATCACAACTAAAAGTTCGCATAACAATGACGGACGCAATAAACTTATATATCTGTATGTTAGTGCGATGCTATTGTTCTATTCTTTCACAACCTTTTTTTTTATAATAGCTCGACATAATGGCTCCCCTACTCCTGATTGGAAGCGAAAGGGAAGCCCAAACTAATATTTCCCCGACAAGGTAGTCAATTGACTTTTTCGTTAAATACCACATGTCATTACCTACGTGTAATTGGCAATCAACCTATAATTATCAGAAATTCGGAAAAACCCTAACCTACACAATGAAGTATCTACGCAAGTCATTTAAAATATTGGCCCAGAAACAGTACCTAGTAACTTATTGCAACTCGTAATTACCATAATATTTTTTATGTTTAGGTAACCAAACATAATAACCTTAAGCTTTTAAGTAATTCTACAAACACTTGCAATTTCCAAAGACTCCTTTACAGTTTCTTGCTACCTGGCGACAAACTTTTCCCATAAATTAGTCTTTACAGTTAAACAGTGGAAATACTGTAACCATTAAGTTGGCATATTATTCATACTTATCAGTGCAAGTCTCGTCTTAACTAAAAGAGTCTTATTATCAAGTGGCCAATTACAAACAGCTACTAATTCGCAGCTAGTTGGTCATAGAAACCTAGCTAGATACAATATGAGAGAGAGTTAGGTTGTTTCTCAATTCTATAAAACTACTTTCTTTCAACCAAAACTAATATTAATATTGAGAGATTTGTAAAAAACACATCCCAGAACTAGGTATTTTTCTATATAAAAAATATTCAAAATAAATAATCACTAGTAGAAGTATACTTTAGCAACATGTGTTTAAACAGCAAATATTTTCCCATTCGCTCTGGTTTTCCCCCACTGTATAGTACGAGGTTCTTAGAAAAATGCGTGAAAATGGCTACGGGCGCAGATAAATACGTAGCCATGTCTAATAATAATAATCAATAGTAATCTTAGAGTCAATACGATTCTTATTACGTATACTTATTCGCAATTTTCGGAAATAATTCTTTCCTTGTCCATAAACGCCGTAATTTCGGTGAAAACAATTAAAAATCTATTGTATTCGAAAAGCAGGTTTTGGAGCCTATTTGAAGTCCACTAATTTAACGGCACCATTCAATATTTATCCCATTCACAGTTTTATAAAGCGTTTTGAACTTTAAAATGTTATATTGTCCTTTCGGACTTGTGCATGTTTCGTGCAGCACATTTTTATAGCAAATATATTGGCTTCTTTGTCCCGATTCAAAGAATTCAAACCGCAGGGTTAAGATACACAACATATGTACTATTTAAGTTCCTTCCTTCAGCAATTAGCGCAGCCAATCAACGCACTCTAGCTGGTTTCAGTTGATTCAACCCTGGTTCTCGGAAGTTATTAGCGCAACCACTAAGTGGTTGCAATTTTTTTCTCGCATTTATCATTGTAATATGAATGCGTGCTTTTTTATGACAGTTGTGCATTTAATTTTAGTACATTATACGTGAGCTTACTTAAAAACTTTACGCAAACCATCGGACCGAATGACTATTGAAAATAGCAATGGCATCATTGATCAACACTTGATACTATATATTTACTACATGTTATATCTACATCATGTAGTAAATTAGTACGAGTACGTTATTCACTGGCCTCTGGTGCATTTGTAATCTTGCTTCCAGCAGGGTATAAATAGATAGAAAAGTGGGATATTGCTCACAAAAATGGCTTACACCTAGGCATAGTATACAATTGTTTTACAATTTGTCCATTCGCTATATAAACGTTAAAAGGATAGCGATATGGAGTATACAATGGCACGTGACATACATAATTGTATATGTATTTATTAACTTAAATATGGTAGGTACCTACAACTGTGTATATAAATCCTAACATTTTAATTTGAACATTGTAACATGTAATATTATCTGCTATTTTGTCTTATTTCCTTTGTAATTGTAATGTAAGTCAATGTGTTAATGTGGTATATTTTTTATGATGGTACAACTTAATGGCTCCATTTTGCCTGATGAACAGGAAAAACTTTTCAAGTTGCTGTGACAACTAAAGTAATGCCAAATAGTCACAATGATCCAACCATTATTTAAATGACGTGATCGCACCCAGGCATGAAGCGACGCAACAGATTATATTCGCTTATGAAGTTTCGGCCGACAAAGCATCGCAGCTCGAAAAGTGCAATCTCAATTTTAGGCTAACGCGTCCCAACCACTTGTGACGCGATCGTGTCCAGGTTCGCAGAGCCGCCTCCCCCAGTAATTAGCGGTTTAATCACGCTAGCTCGCTCGGTTGATGCAACCCCGGTTCTCGGAAGGCGATCAGCGAGCCCGCGAAGGAGCGGCAAATTGCCCGCAGATATGTGTACCGCATGTCCGTAATTGCAATTACACTCGGTTGCCGGCGCCACAGCCTAAGGAGAACAGTGAAATCTTAATAACATTGTTGATTAAAGTTTCAATCAAACAATCTAGGTTATTGTGTTCTTTAAAAAGATGTGTTTTTGATTTGTGAAAGGTGATAGATGATGATTATTTTTTGGGGGCCTTTTAGCTTAGGAAACTTAATGTTCAACGATTGTTCAATCCATCGCTTTTGTTTGGATCAATCCTTATCTATTCCAATACCACTTGCGAATATCCTACTCCACCACTCTTCAGGCCTTACGATCTTTCAATTAAAGAGGAGGCGATGACCATTTACACTGATGAAATTCTATTCGTTCTTGCCCCGTGCCATTAAGTCATGGAATGCCTTTCCAGCTCATGTGTTTCCTTCCTCTAGCAATCCTGGGTTCTTTAGGCGGGACGTGATACGGCATCTCAGTGGGCCTTCAGGGTGAGGGCGACAGGCGCAATGGGTTTGTTCTATTGTGCCTGTCGACCTGACTTTTGGACCTCACGACCGCTTACCATCAGGTGGAATGAGGTCACCCTGAAAGCTCTTCTTATAAAAAAAAACATTGTTTCTGCAACTTGAAACTTATTATAAGTACAGACTCTACTATGTAGAGTTGGCTTGCTGATGTTCGTTACTTTGCATCGATACCTTGTATTACAACTTGTGCGCAACCGACATGTCCAAGGTGTACACACAACAATAATATCGACATACACGTAGTTTGTAATATCATTTACCTAATAATATTGTGGCCGTTTATACAAGCACACACTGCAATTTGCGCACTGTATCTACATAATTATGACTGTCTTAATGTAACTTCCATAGATAGATTTGTTAGCCGATATGTCTATATTGAATTTGAAAAAAAATTACTTTAAATATGTATCTGGTAATAAATTAAAGGTTCTTTGTACTAACGTATAATTTTGTGCGTACAATCAACAAATAAATAGTAGACGCGTATCAATCCATCAATAATAACGTAATAACCGATAAAATTGCTCGTGTTTAATACTCTAATACTATTATCTCTCTAGTCTTTTTTTCCTAAATGTCGTAAATTCGTCTTCACCGGGTTGAGGGAATGCGGAAGGCTCTCTCTCCTAGTTTATAGGTAGATCAATGTAGAGATGTAATTTTATTATCAAATGCTTTGAAAAATATTGATTCAGTCATATTGTGGTATAATACGAATGACGTCTTACACTACTAATCACGCTTATGACAATACTGTTTAGTTCTAGAACCGTTAATTACCTAACTCGTATGTGGTTTTAAATTGGGCTTTATTATATTCAGAAAATGCGAGTATTTTTAATTATCCTTTGTGACAAGAGTCTACTGTCAAATACGTCTCATCATGTGATTTAAACAATTTGTAGGTACACATTCTATCATTTGTTTTTTTTTTTAATTTTATTAACACATATGTATGTATTTGCATGCATGATAAGTATCTCTCCTTACGGATTAATTAGGTCTCTCTCTTTTCTCCTCTAAGAACTAAAGGTTTTGTTAGTTTTTATATTCGGTCTTGAGTAGTATCATTTATTATTATCTATAAGAATATTCCCCAGATTTATTATAGCTAATTGCACAATCCGCAGCTATGTTATCATCAGTCTCGTGAATACAATTGTTCTATAAGTGGGTACACGTGTTTCGTTAATTGTTCAGTGATGGTATCACAGAAGTATCAAATGGTATAAACATTCGGGGCTTAACCGCAAGCATGTGTTAATATAACGGCCTAGTATTCGCTAAAATCGTGACTAAATCTTGAACTATTCATAAAACGTCAGGCCGGTCAGTGCGCATGTCAAATTTGACCACATTGGGGCCAACATCTATACGCATTCTGATTGTATTGTCTAGAGGTTGGAGACGAGAACGTGCAACCTAATTGAAGTTGAGCGATACGTGTGAATCTTTGTCCAAATTGAACGCTTCACTTGTTGTAGCGCAGTTCACACGGTGTGAATGTTGAAAAATCATACATGATGGCGGGTTATCTTTTTTTTAACGGGGGGAAATGTGGTTATGTTGAAGGAGTGGCGGAATATGTGGGATTCCCCTGCCTCAAGATGATGGTGAGCCAGAGAATACCCACCAGAGAATAACCCTGGTCCCTCAGTCAAGCGCGTTATGGGTGATGCCAAGAGGCTTTAGGAACTGTGGCGGTTTATAATTCTATGTTTTATATAATTTGACGTAAACGCTACATAGCCTAAGCCATCGCTCCACAACGCACCGAAAAGTGCATTACTACCATTAAGCAGTTAATGCCATTCCGAGAAGTTAGGGCCCAGTGACTCGTTCCATTGCCATATTCGTAGAATTATAGGTCATTCGTTTAGTCTGTATTTCGTTCTACACCCGTAGCCAACCACTTTTTCCATTACATGCCCAAATTAATGTTTTAAAGTTTCTTTGAAGTTTTGCATCATAAACCAGTTTTATATAACTAAATCGATGCATAGAGCTACTTTACGTGAACTCTGTACTGTTGCCTAATTTAGCAGGAAAGTGACACAAGACATTTTATAGAATTCGATAAGATCAGACTTATTATTAGTATTGAAGCGAACTTGATAAACGAATTCAAAAAATGCACTGTAATCCTATTTGTTACTTAGGTACCTAATAATGTAGACCGGAACAAACGCGTTTTGTGGCATATGTATACTGAAGAATAACAAATGATGGGGTTGGAAATTTTCTTTCAGATCTATCTACAGATGTTTCCAGCTTTTCCTTCCTTTTCCCGGTCCAGTACGTTCACAGCTTATTTAATAAAACAAACAAATGTTCCTCTTTGTAATATTGACCTGGTATAGATTGTTTAAACCCAGCATCGTGTCAGAAATTGCTACATTCAGTCTCGATGACAATTCATTGTTATAATCATCATGACAATATGATCTACCCTGGATCGATCCCCGACATGGTATCCTGATTATCCTCAACAGTTGGTGTGCGCATTTGTAACAAATGCGAAAATTTGTACAAATCTTGTTAATATGCAATACCTTTCGAAATTCCTTCACGATATGGTTGCCGTTTACAATTTTGTCTTTGGCGATTATCCTTAACGCTTAGTAGAATATTTATGAACTGCATAAGAATCCTCTTTGTTACATTTTTAGCGACAACTTTGATTTGGTTTACTGTTGTTATTGTATCTACTGTGTCGGCAGTTAAGCCACAAACAATATTACGGACAATAGTTACGTAGGTACTAGGTGGTAACGACAAGGTCTGCCCTATACTAAGAACTGTTAGGGTTAAACCATTATTATCATAATCCTTGGACTTTCTAGCCATTCCAATTGTTTCTTTATTCGTAGTAGTAGTTAGATTGTTTATAATTGCTCGTAACAAATACTCCAAAGGTTATAAATGGCAGCGTCCCTTGGTAATTGTTCGCAGTCATAATCCGGATTAATGCAAAGATCGGTTTCATTATAACACTTGTGTCGGTCCCGTTTTGTTTTATTGTTTACAACAGTTAGTAGTAATGTCGGACAGCATATCTGAGTAAATGATTCATAAGCGGTTTTCTCGGGAGCGCAATAATGACTGTTATTTTTATTCGTTCTTCCAGTTTCGCATTGAGTTGCGTTGAATTACTTGGGTTAATTTCAACTGCTATAAATGTCGCACACGCTTAAGTATCTTAATAATTTGTTCTAGAAGAAAAAGTTTCTTTCGATTCTATGATAGGACGTCTAGTAATTGTCAGATGTTACAAGGTATTTCGTATATTTGAGTAGGCATGCCTGTATGTGATCACTATCTCGTCCGTTAGCATAGATGTTATCTTTATCTGACATATAAAAAGTAGTATATTAAGCGATGATTAAATATGATATGATTCTTTTTTAGGTTCATTAGTTCCTTATTGAGTACACTTGGCAAAAAATGGAATAATAAAATAATAGCTCTGGCTAGAATAAGAATGACGTATTCTTTCTTGAACCTATAATAATGATCTAATAGTTGATAGGTCATATCGCCAGTTATAGAATTATGATGACGACTTTATAGCCACGCGGACAAGTTGTGTTAACGATTTAAGATTTGTATTCAAATAGTAATACTTGAATGGTATGTCTGTACGTGTACGTCCATTCCACATTACAATGTTATTTTCAAATTGGTATTCTCTAAGCAAAATAATAGTCGGTGTGCATGCGTGCAATTTATCTATTGTAGATGCATTAATTCACATATTTGGAACCCAATATAATCCTGCTTTAGCGATAAGACTACGACGCTCATTTATTTATTTATTTATTTATTTCAATTTCACAACATACTTACAGTTAATTAACTAAAACATACATTGTTTAACTTAAGTATTAATAGGACTTAAATATACCTATATTATGTATTTAATATAAGGACATTACATAATTATACTTAGGTAGATACTTACAAAATAAATAACGCAATCGCAATTCAGTTTATTGAAAAGCGTAGGCAGAGACAATAGACTCTCGTTTCGCTGATACCTTTTCACATTCATCGATATTTTCTTTATTGCCACGTCTTAACACGAGTTGTCCGTGGGCAGCCTTCCACCCCCGTTTTTCCTACACTTATGCTTCACATACATCATTTATCGGCTCACATGTTTTACGCAGTCGTTGATAAGGTTGTAATTATTCCACAGATGATGTCGTGGCCACTGCCCGTGTTGGGGGTATTGGCGATCGCGGCGAGCACCACGGCCGCTGGGTACTGCTCCGTCAACACCCTCGCCACCAACTCCTCATGGATGCAGTTCACCAAAGAACCAGTACCACTCGAGTACGGATTTGAGGACAAATTTAAAAGCATCCACTGCTGCGTCAAGGGTTACCGGAGTATAGAATGGTAAGTTTTGTTTAAAAATTTCAACCACGATTCTCCTATGAGATCATAACTATTCGAATATCACAGATGTTTGTATTCGATGGTATGAAAATATTCGACCATTTTTAACAAATGACGCACGTTTATCTGTTCAAAACGAACTTTATAAGCAAAAGTATTGCGGCATCATCGTAGAGCTATTGCTCGGTGACGAATTCTGAATAGCCGGCGAAAGAAAATTAGTTCTTAGTATAGTGACTTTAATCTTTCGCTAAAATTGTCTACATAGGCTATTTAATTTAAGTTTTTGATTTAGAATTGTAGTAGGTACATAACAAAACAAGTAAACTCGTAACATGAAACATAAAGCTATAATGTATAGTAGCCACTTATTTTATCGCGAATAAACATCACGTATTTACACAAGACGACGAATAAAACCAACAAATTTAAAGGTTTCTTACGAATGCACTTCTTTTTGTGTTACATTTATAAAATATTTCAGCTCGGTGGCCGAAGTAATTAAGAGCCATATATTCTCGTAGCAACATATTTTTTGCGTCTTTATAATGTTGCCTGCTATTTTCCATCGGGATCAGTTACATTACATTGCACGGAGAATTCGCTTATCTAGTATGCATTAAGTGCTTTAACTAATTGGATTGACGGGGAACTGTGAATTCTCTAAAATTGTCGTGGGTTATACACGCGTGCTTTGAAATTGTTAGTGACAATCAATATTTCAAACACGACATGCGAACCATAAGGGCAGAAAAACTGTGATGAGCAATGCACAGGTGTGTGAAGCGTTGAAGCACAAAATTTCCAAGAAATTGCGTCCATTGTGTGAACCAAAATACATGTTTATTAAATACGTGCCTGCGAGAAGAACAAAACGTATTTTTTTTAAAATTGCATCGCATTATGCGCGAGAAAGACGGTACAAATATATATTACTAGCTTTTGCCCGCGACTTCGTCCGCGTGTTTAAATTTATACATACAAAAGTTTTTTCCCGCTAACTCCCGTTCCCGTGGGAATTTCTCAAAATACAGCCATAACTAAACTTTATATTTACTAAGGTACCTGCATACCAAATTTCAAGCGTCTAACTTAAGCGGTTTAGATTTTTCATACAAAAGGATTTTCCCGCTAATTCCCGTTCCCGTGGGAATTTCGGGAATTCCTTTCTTAGTGCACCCCTACGGTACCTAAGCTACGTCCCTTCCAAATTTCAAGTGCCTACGTTTAGCCGTTTGGGCTGTGCGTTGATATGTCAGTCAGTCAGTCAGTTTCTCCTTTTATATATATAGATAGATAACTTTTGTTTACGTTATAATAGGCTATTGCTATTATGTTGCATTGCATACATTGCAAAGGATTATTAACGACTTATCATTATACGCCCTGTTTTAGTAGCCGATAATAAATCATATGAAAGGAAAAAACGATGAGAAAAGGTCCTACTTCACTTATACCTACTAATATCGTATTATTGGCCAGCTTGCTAACTATGACCTTATCACCCTAGTGTAGAGTGGACTCGAACTGCTCGGTGGGGATATGAGCTGTTGATAATAAAACTCATTATGAATTAGAAAGTAACTAGGTACCTATCTACTCATCATAAAAATATTTGCGTTCACAAATGCTTGACGAAACCTATCCGTTGGAGATTGATTACAAAAGAATTTTTGAAATAAAAATAAAAATTCTGCGTTCAAATCATCACATTTACTTATGAGAAATACATTATAAAAATCAAAGTAACAAACCTCAAAGTTACAGTCATAACGTTTTATGTATTGTGCTATATCTAATAATATGTCCGATAAAAACTTTTTGGGACAAACCGCAAACACTCGGACAATATTGTTAACTACAAGCCAATAAAAACTTGTCATTTACTAAAAAAAAATACTTGGCTAAAATAAGTAACAAGATAAATACTTGTAAGTGCTTGCTATTCATAGAGATCGCGAAAGTTAGACACTTATTTTAACGATTTCATTTTGTTTTGATACATTTTGATACCTTTTTCTCTTAAAGACTGCACATAAAAACGTTCGTTCGTGCGGAACATGCCAGTTAACATGCGAAACTATTTACTATTAATTAGCGTTGTATTAAGTATCGCAATGCAATTTGTCGTGAAATGGCTTTAATGTTAAAATAATCGACAATTTGCTATCTTTCAACGTTTTTCCGTACATATGGAGCTTACACGCACAATTGATTGATAATTAGCACAATCGCTACTCACATAACGCGCTACTTAAAAAAACCGGCCAAGTGCGAGTCGGACTCGCGCACGTAGCACGTACCACTGATTGAATGAAAAAAATTTGGTAATTTGATTTATGATGTTTAAAAAAAACTACTGTCTAGATTTCATTAAAACTAATTTCGTTAGTAGTTTACATAGTAATACACATCATTTATTTTTTTCAGTTTTATAGTGCCCATATTTTAGAAATTACGGGGGGGGGACACACATTTTACTACTTTGGAAGAGTCTCTCGCGCAAACTATTCATCTGAGAAAAAAAATAATGTTAAAAACCTCAACATCATTTTTAAATACCTATCCATAGATACCCCACACGTATGGGTTTGATGAAAAAAAAATTTTTGAGTTTCAGTTCCATGTATGGGGAACCCCAAAAATTTTGGATTTTTTTTTCTGATTTTACTTTAAAATCTTAATGCGGTTAACAGAATACATCTACGTACCAAATTTTAATAATATAGCTCTTATAGTTTCGGAATAAACTGGCTGTGACATACGGACGGACAGACAGACAGACAGACATGACGAATCTATAAGGGTCCCGTTTTTGCCATTTTGGCTACGGAACCCTAAAAAGTAGACTAACTGCTGTTTTAACTATACTCTGATATTGTTTATTTAATTAAAAGCACTGGCGTTTCGAATACGGTCATGTCTTACATTCTTAATTGACTTATGTCAAATTGTTCTAAGATAGATAAAATAAAACAGGTTCATACTTTTTATACACTTACTAGCTGCTGCTCGCGGCTCTGCCCGCGTGAATATTCGTATAAAACATAGCCTAGGTATGTGTTAATCTGATGTACAAACCATATTCCTGTAAAGTTTCATTAAAATCCGTTCAGTAGTTTTTGCGTGAAAGTGGAACAAACATCCATCCATCTATCCAAACAAACTTTCGCGTTTATAATATTAGTAGGATTAGTAGGATCATGCGCCTTAAAATAGTGTTCAGTTTCTATGAATTATTTACTCTATTTTATAACCTCTGTTTCCCTATTAACAAAGTCAAAGTTATAAATAAAAATATCAACTCTAAGAGGTTAACCAAAGGTTTGAAAAAGTCTTGTTTAAGCAAGAGACTTCTATACCTTAAAAGCAGACATAACAAAAGCAATATAATTATGTACAAAAAGTATTCACATATATTAAAAAAATGCATCACATCTTTTCAAAAATCTGAAAACACAAAGTGTATAACTAATTCAAATAATACATGTAAGGCCACATGGGGAGTCATTAAAAAATATACAACATTGGATTGCACAAAAAACACAATAGATAAACTGACGATAGATGGTACTGATGTCACTGAACCTCAACTTATATCTAATGTATTTAATGACTACTTCATAAATATTGTTAAAGATAACTGTATACCAAATGTAAATAAAGTAAATGGCTTAAAAATAGATAACAATGAATCTAGTATATTTCTAAATCCAGTAGGTGTAGAAGAATTCATTAAAATAGTAGGTACATTAAAAAATTCAAGATCTGTTGGATATGATGATATACGAACTGATATAGTAAGGGATGTGATGTATAATATAGCAGAGCCATTTATATATATAATTAATTTATGTCTTTTTCAAGGTAGCTTTCCAGACATATTAAAGCGTTCTGTTGTTAAGCCACTATACAAGAAAGGAGATAAGTGTAGAATGGATAATTATAGACCAATTACGCTGATTCCTATCTTTTCTAAAATTATTGAAAAAGTTATTTATAAACGATTTAATATATTTTTCGAAAAAAATAAGATTTTCTCAAATCAACAAAACGGATTTAGAAAGGGTAGAAGTACTTCTTTGGCTACTTTCACATTGATAAAGCATATTATGTCTTGTATAGATAAAAATATACCTATATCTGTAATATTCATGGATATGAGTAAGGCGTTTGATTTCGTTTGTCATGATCGACTATTGATTAAACTAAAATGTTATGGCATACGGGGTCCTGCCTTCCAACTAATAAAATCATATTTAAATGAAAGAATGCAATGTACGGAAGTAAATAGATATTGTCCAAAATCTAAAACTATGTTGTCTTACAGATCATCTTTTAGGAATAATAATTATGGTGTGCCACAGGGCAGTATATTAGGTCCTCTACTTTTCTTACTGTATATAAACGACCTTCCCAGGCACATATCTCAAGAGTGTATATTGTTTGCCGATGATACGACTCTTGTTATAGAACGAAAAGATATCGCAACATACAATCAGGATGTAAACAATATATTGGCTCAAGCGATATCATGGCTTACATCTAATAATTTAAAATTAAACAGTGATAAGACCAAATATATGCAATTCCGTACAATTAGAAGTATTTCCCAATCATTAAATATAAAAGCTAATGGAGACCTAATAGAAGAAGTATCACACATAAAATTTTTAGGATTTAATATTGATTGTTTCTGTACCTGGAAAAGTCATATAGATAGTGTGTGCACTAGAGTCAACTCATTCATATACGCCCTTAGAAACGTTAGTAGGGTAGTGTCAATTGAAGCAGCTGTCTTAGCTTATAATGGCTATGTTGATTCTATTTTGCGATACGGAATTGTCCTATGGGGAAATTCAGTAGACATCCAAAAGATCTTTCTAGTCCAAAAGCGATGCCTAAGAGCCATATTTGGTATTAAGAGAATAATTTCTTGTCGTCCATATTTCCAAAAATATAATATTTTACCTTTACCATGTTTATATATATATGAAATATGCCTATTTGTATTTAAATTTAAATATCTCTTTATTAGACAACAAGATGTATCTGTCAGACAACTTCGGCAGAAATACTTATGTCAATTGCAGAAACCACCTGTAAAATTGTCAATGGTTTCTCGAAATGCATACAATATGTGTATACAAATATATAATAAGCTGCCTGTTTGTTTTAAAGCTGATGCGTTAAGTTTAGGAGAATTTAAAAGAATGTTGAAAACATGGCTAATAAAAAATTGTTTTTATAACCTAAAAGAATTTATGGAACATAGAGAGTAAGTTATTGTAAATTATGATGTTATTATTAAGTTTAGTTTTGTAATAAAGCTTACAATGTGAATACACCTGAGTAGGTAGGATTTGGCGATGTGTAAGTTAAGCAACTTCAACAGCTATTATGTACCCAAATTTATATTCACAATAAATTATTCTATTATTCTATTATTCTATTATAAATTATTCTATTATTCACATATATCTCGAGAAATCCAACAGTTGAAAACTACCGTGTGGTAGCACGGCTGGCCATTTCATTAAACGACGACGTCATTACCTGATTGACTCGGCTACATTCACTTCATTGAACCTATATGAAAATGTAATTATAGATGTAGGCAGAATAGTGATTAGAGAGTATGAGTAATATTATTCTTAGAATATTGATCACCGTTGCCATTATAAATCAATCTAGTTTAAATCTAAAAACATGCCGCGAAATAACTGCCCACCAGACTAAAGAAAAGTCTATTTAAATTAAAATTGTTCTCACAAAAACATGATGTAGACTGAGCAATGGATGCGAAAAAACTTCGTCGCTATACAACACTACGTAGGATGCTAATATTGTTGCCTTCACGAGAATTCTCGGTTCCATGAAAAAAATTAATTGACATTAATTGGTTAAATTCAATTACGGCCACTATTGGATCTCGCTTTTGCTAACCCTTTCTGGCGTTTTTATACGCGCCGGTCCAGACCAACTCAAAAGGTTTTGAAAGTATAATGCACTTCAATATACGTAGCATGATTGCACCTGGTGCGAAAACAAGTGCGCTTCTCAGAATTGGTGATTGCCAGTCGTTACTTCGTATCGTACGTCGCGCCTCCGCCCCGCGCCCGCGCCCCGCCCGCCTCGCATCTCGCCTACCCAACCTGACATTCTATTCGAAAAAAATATTACCCATTACCGCATCTAGACTTGCTAGTCAGTGCCTCACTTATAAAGCAACGAATTTAATTTGCCCATTTACGTCCTCCTTGATCCATATACATTTTCCTAAAATAACATCTTTTAATGGGGACATCCGACTGGTTCTCTTTTATGTTTAGATTTAATTGCTTCTTATTGATTGACACTAGCTACTACATTAATATTAATATCAGCAACACTTTTTATATAGAGAGATTATACGTCTTAGCTTCTGTAATTTTAATGAACTCTACATAAATTGAAAGCGTGAGTCACAAACCGTGTGTGATATGAAATCGTCTGATATCGATATGCTATGTTATACCATATCTATATTTCGTTTGTCGATATACTTATACATGTCGGATATGGACCCCACATGTTCGGACTTGTTCACTATCCAATCACATTTAAACGATAACAATAGCTTAAGAGCTGTGCCTGTGTGGTATATGTATGTGTTGTAATTGCAACTTGGTAAAGGTGATATGTAAATGGTATACTGGAAGCTACTAAGCGGACCTTGAACAAAGCCGATGACCTGAAAGCGCGACAGAAGCGTGTCAAAACGTAGGTACTCGTCACTAATCATCAATTCGTTTGACGTTGCAAAAGCTCGCGTCACGACTTGAATTATTTGTCATTTTAGGCACTCGATATCACTTAATGTGTCACGATTGGCCGCTAATTACGTCATCTTGTAAAAGTCCCTAATGATGCATGCTACGGCTAAGATGCCCACACATGAATACCTATTCCGCACACCACACACATTGAACTCCACTCTCGACAGCTTCATAAACGCCTACGTTTGTAACTTTAAAATAACCTAGCATATTACTGTGAAACGTGTCGTAGAGCCAACGTCATTATTTCGCCATAACGACACGACTGCGCTCGTGATAGTTTACTTACCGGAGACAATTCTTAGAAACATGGACATTATTTCCTGCATTATAGTTTCTTACGGCAAAAACGCTGAACACATATCGAAGTCTATAAAAAGTTATTTTATCTTTGCGATAATATAACAGGATATGTTATTGAGTGTAGAGAATTCGTAGATCAAATTTGTTAAAAGAAACAAAAGGGACAACCACAACGGCTATCTTAAACGGAACATATTTAGTCCGAAGGTTTCGGAATGTCTTGGTCCCATGGTTCCCTAGTCACGGTCCGTCTATCTGCCGGATAATTTGCCGGTTTGATGCTCACCTATCGGTCAAGCGCGGCGGGTGGATGAGCGAGAGTGGCCGGGTGGACTGCAATAAATCCAACGGCGGCAGTGCACGTCGGAACGGGTTGTTGCTCCGCCTGGGAATTTTATTTTATTACCCCACTTTTACTTTTACGCGACGCTGCTTCCCATCGGCTTAGCTGTCTCTGTTCTTGCTCGTCCGTCCCCGTAAACGTATTTATGCACTGTCTCCGTTCTTCGGGTTGTTTTGGCGCTCAATGGACTGTTTTATCATTATCAGCGTTGCGTATCGTGTTAAATAACCCGTAACTCATCGGGCGATTCATTGTAGGCATCTTTGTTACGTTTCCATCTTATCACATCGTTCGTGGAAATGTCGAAAATTGGAAAATTTGTAGTTTATTTTGAATCTATTGGTGTCTGTTAAGTTTGTATTCGCATTGAACAAAGGGCAGACGGATGCGGGAGTACCTGGCCGGTATCTGCGAAGGTATCGCACGTCGCGAGTCGCCGCAAACCTGTATTGTGGTGTTCCCGGAAGGCTCTTTGTTGCTCGCCGCTGAACGCCGCAGCGCGCCCCGCGCCTCGCTGCGACCCCACTCGGCTTCGCTGCATCGCTTTCTGTGGGAACGTTGTCTCCTGCTCTTTTCTGGTTGCACTCAATGAAAGCTTTATTAAATTATATACCCGACGGATGGCGTAATGTGATTGTAGCTTCTTAGCTCTATTTCTGTTTAGATAACTACGTGAAGATCATCTTTTACTAAAATAATTTTCTCATATAGGCATGAATTGTATAATTCTGTGTTAAAATTTTGAAAATCGTCCTCTTTTTTATCCTTTGCATTTGGCAATATTTACACGTACTCCCGTTATCTGTTAGCTGGCCGTTTCTTGAAAAAACGACCCTTATTTGATTTCTCTTGTGTGATTTTTTCTGGTTTATCGGGTCATTGAACTTATTCAATGCCCTGCTTGTGGACACTTATCATATGCCAATATTTTTTTTAGATTTATACTTACATTTTACAGTTCGTTATCTGCATCTGCCTTTTCTTTACGAGTTATTGTTGTATTTGTGTGGGAATTTAATGTATAATCCTTGGAAAAGCTGCCTTTTGCTTCTATCAACAATATATGTTTGTATACTGTATAGGTAGAGGTATTCGTTTATTAATTAATACTAGCCATTTGATATAGGTTGCGCAATTATCTCATAACATCTATAGGTACCTCATTCAGTACATTTACATCGTATTCACACACGTCAGATATCCTTGAGTCTTTGTCTGCATTTATTTCTTAGAAACTTATTATTGCATATAATTTTTCAAGAATGTGTAGGTTAGCGCACGTAGGATGTATTTATATGTACTAGTTTCGCTCTATTATTATCGCAACGAAGTAAACTAAATGAAGCCATTGGTTCTTGTTTATCGTTTTACTTTTCACACTTTCAAACATTGATGTGTCAATAGAGTGACCGTTGGTACCTTAATGAAGTGGCCATAAAATCACAAAACAACCATAGACGTCCCACCGGGCCAACAAAAACTACACAGCTTGTCCTGACACGTTGCGACGGCTGTTGTATTGAATCGATTATACATTTTAAACGGGCGACCCTAAAACTGCCCGCGTGCAGGTAGGAAACACATTTTGTTTTACAAATCGTTGATTGGTTTATCGCCGATCTGCGGACTGAAATCCGCTTGATACGGACCAAGATAGCCGTTTAATCAAATCTAAAATAGATTCTTGAGGAGCCTAAACCGTGTTCGACCTTTTGTTTTTGTGCATATCGGTTTTCCTCGTTTGTTTAGAGGATTTATGCACTTCAATTTAAAGGCTGCTTTTAGAAAATTAAGTTTATTACCTGGTACTCTTCGGCATTCTCTACTCTACGGCACGTACTCTAGGTACAATGGCAGACTTTTATACCGTAGGCTTTTATACCGTAGGGACTGTGGTATTGGGTGTTTTATTAGATGTATCTAAATTGAATTCCCCTATATTGGTAGTGTTACGTACGAGTGATGTGCGTTACTTGGTGCGTGCCGAGCGCAGCGCAGACGGGGGGCGTTCGCATGCGCCCGCGCATCGCACGGCAGCCTTCGCTTTCACAATGGCCCGTTTTATTTATCTACCGTATTGATCTTACTTCGCGGCTTACTATTCTCTTTTTTTTCGTTGATCCGAGGAACACAATTCTTTTGTAAATATTTTTTGTTCACATATTTCATTGTAACTGTTACGATGGGACAAGGAGGTGTTCCACGTGAATAGAACCCTCAATTATATTGTATTGTGCCAACATGAGAGCTTCTCGCTCTGCAGAGGCCTGTGTTTAGTTGTTTTGTCACGGTAGATTACTTGCTACTTGACTATTTTAACACTCGTTTTAAGCCTTCCTAGGATGAAATGCGGTTAAACGATTTGAAGTACCTAACAATAACCGTACTGTATTCTCATCGAAACGACTACGAAATCACGATTACCGACGGATGGATTCGGATTTTCCTACTATTCTCTAAAAAGCGAACGATTTTTTCTCATTGAGGATTTTAGGAAATTCCGTAGACGTAATTCGATCTGATCCATTCATGATTTCATCGCGCCGCGCCGGCGGGCAGCGAGCTAAGGGCGTGTTCAAATTCCGAGACGGCCGCCGAATACCACTCAAATTAGTCTCTGTAACTATTCAACTACCTGACGGACTAGACAAGATGATCTTGTCTCTCACGATCATTATTCGTCGTCTATCGTGACACTTATGCTATCATGCATTCCAGTCCTCGTAATGATATGATAAATCGACTCTGTTTCATGTTTATTTTTGGTTATTTTTACAAGAGAATTGTCTTAATCATCGTCTTTGGCATCACTTTGGTGTTAGGATTGCGTTTTGTTTTCTCGGAACAAATACTTGGGGATATAAACAGAGCGGCTGTGTGAAGAGAGACGCGTGACTGCGTCGATGTGCATTCAAGCCGATGGAAAGCTGGTAACCGGTAATGATTTCAAACGGAAATGTCAGTTTGCTGAGATCGGATGCTTGCTGCTCGCTGACCACCGCGGTTCACACGGCGATGCACTTACGTGGCTTCAATAGATGGTGTGGCAATGTCAATAGTGCTTTATATTTGTGTATATCACATAAAATTCCTTTGGTAATATTCTATTTTATGACGCAGCAAACAAACAAAATGTTGTGTCTGAAGTATTAAAGATGCTGAGTCAAATAATCACTTACAGATATAGGTTTGTTTATTAAAGCTAGACGTTATTCAACAAATTTCTTAATATAAATAGTGATAGCAGTATCTATAGTAATAATAAACAACAGTACAAACGCAATCATTATTCATGGCGGACCACCATGATCGACGCTATTAAATGTTTTGAATGTATGTAGATGAAGTGAAATAATAGGTAGACTGTAACGAGCTTCGGAAGCCCGCAAACATTTCGGAGTCGCCTGCAATGTGAAACAATGAAGATGCCACCATAAAAATGTATGTCGCACAATGGTTTCCCCCGCATTGAATATATAAGTTCTAATGTCTGGAATGTACTTTTTGCCAGTCATACGCACTCTGAATGTTTGAGTCCGGGCGTCGTGCGTCTGAGTCGAAAACTAATTCAGAAACGTCGCATAATTCATGCAACAATAGTGATATTGCACGGGCGTCGATTCATATGGGTTTCGAGAAATGTGGCGCGAGAGATCGTTACGTCGCCGACGCACGTACGACGAATGGCTTCATCGTGAAAATTAACATTCGGGCAGCATCTCTCGGGGCGCGCCGGGCCGGCCGGCCGCTGCGCCCACCTCAACGCAAATATTGGATCGTCTCTACGGACCTCCGCCGGTGTCACCTTCTCACTACACAATCATGTAAATAGGTTGCTTCTTTTTTTGGGATTCTATGAATTTGTTATTCGGCTTTTGTTTACCCTCCCCGGTTTCCCACATTAGCCTTCGTCTAATTATTATTTCCTCTCGTTCGCGGTGTTTTCTGGATACACAATACACATAGTTCCTTAGACTAGAGGTTATTGTAGAGACGTAAATGCTCTTGTTGATTTTTAATTGCGATTTTCGTATTGTACTGGATTTAAGTTTCTTGTCGTGATTTCTTTCTTCTAAACTTTGGTTTTATCGAGAATCTGTGGTTATATATTTACTAATATAGGTAATTGATTTCTATTGATATAAAAACGTAGAATGACTCCATATTGGATGGATTTAATCGATTAGATAATGGCGGAACAATTTGCTGGTAATTGCACATACATTTGCAATATTTTACATATCTTGCATTCCAGTTAGCTTTGTAAGCACAATATTTCCTATAGAGGTCATGATAACGGTCGCATGGCACACTCAAGCAGTTTTAGCACAACCAGCCAGCTCTTATTTAATGACATTCTATTTTAAGCTTTATCGTGTTCGTAATAAGGTTATCGTTATACGCCATTAATTTTGTGCGTTATAGGTGAGTGAGTGAAGGTAATTTATAGCGAGCCGGTGTCAGCGGCGCGTGAGTCACTGTCCGTCGACGTGACGTCATTTGTATCCATCCAGTCCTTTCAGTTGGCAAATCACTTAGCTTTTTAATCTTATGTAGGTTTGGATTTTATTGTTTTTATTTTTATGTTGTTTATTAATGTCATATTATTTAGATTGCGTGTGCAGAATGTGTGATGATTTATCGATTACCTTTAGCCAATGAGAGAAGATTGATTGTTTCCAATTTGTTTTTTTTTTATGGAATTGGACGACAAATGCAGTAGGTATACAAACATTTTACATATTAGCAACCAATCAGTCCAAACTCTGACTACCTTCATCATCCTTTTGCCATCAGCCTTTAGCAGTCCACTGCTGGGCATAGGTCTTTCCAAATTGTTCGCCACTTTACTCGATCCTGGCCTTAGGGCGTCCGACACTGCGCTTGCCGAGAAGTGGTATCCACTTTAGAACTCGTTTACCCCAAAGGTTGTCCGCTGATATGGCCACCTCACTTATTAATTCAGCTTATGCGCATAAAAACATGTGACAATAGACAAAAACGAGAGATATATGTCTATAAAGATAAAATCTAAAACTTAAATGAAATGGGACCTCATTGACCATAAACGTACCACAATGTTGATTGAATGTAGTAATCTCATCAAGATGCTCGTGTTCTCGGACATATCTGCAGAAGATAATCGGCGAGTGCACGCAATACTTCAAGTTGCTAAGTGAATGATACCACGTAAAACCTGTTCTCACCGCCACTATTCTGCCGTCGAAATGTTAAGGTCCTGACTGATGGCGGTTGAAGGCATCGTTTTGCGTCTACTTACTGTAAAATCTTCGGATATGTTATCAAAAGTTCTATAGTTCATTCGCGTTAAGAAAATAGTGACTGACAGGTCACTGACAGGCAGAAATTAAATTTCTAGCGTTTTAATTGGCTAGTGGCCTGTCACTGACAGTCACTACTTTCTTAACGCGAATGAACTATAGTACAAATAATTTTACGTGCAGAGACGGAATAGAATACAAATTACCGCCCTATTTTACCGTGGGCGTGGGAGTGGGGTAAGGTACTTTATGAAATTACAACTTTTTCCGCTTAGCCAGTGTACATTAGTCGAAACACCCATATATGTACTGACTTCGGTCGCTTTTCAGGATCAGCCAGTATACAGCCAGAATAATCCTACAGGCTAGCGTTGGCAACCAACATGTGATTGATTTAGTTACTTGTGCAATGCAAGCAATGACTTGTGCCTCATCCGGTAACGGGAGGCCACGAAGTTGTATATTATTTAAAGAATATACTGTGCTAATTTTTATACAACATTGTTATAACATTTAGATTCTCCCCACGAACTTTCCTAGATTCGTTTTAAATGTTTCATAGCATCTTTTCCCATGAGCATTAAACATATTTCAAAACATAACTGTTCTTATTACACTTCTTTAGCATTTCTGTCATTACATTCAACGCTTTCAACTGGTTAGGTCCTAGATTACGACTACGTTACGTGGAATCAAAGAAATGGTTTTTCTGTAGCAAATACTTTCTTGCTAATCTACTTTGAATATGTTAACTGCAACCTCCTTCGCCGTACCATAATCGACTGAACATTCCCAACAGTTAACACCAATTACGCACTCTTAAGGAATCATTGCAGCAAATAATTATACTAATTTGGTCAGAATCGGTTCAATCCTTAAAAGAGTCTAGCATACATGTAGTGCAGTCAATGAAGCATTATAGGTCCGAATTTTTTTACTGTGATCCGATTTGCATGAAATTTTGGAATTAGGTTCATCTTACCATTAACTTCAAAAGTGAAAATGATTTGAACTCCGCCACCACCCTGGGGGTGGTTGCCACCCCTTCTCGGAAGTCAATGGTTTTCTTTTCAAAATGACCTCGGATATCGATTGAAGGTCCAAATTTAAGCAAAAAATCATCTATAAAGTTTTTCGAAAAATCTAATACTTTTCATGTTATTGGCAATTGAAAACTTGAAAATTTTTCACTTTTTTCATCGGTTTTTTTCAAATATCTCCAAAAATATAAGTTTTATCGAAAATTTTATAAGGAACAAAATTGAAGCAGGTAAAAAAATTAACAATTTGGTTTTTTATAAAGTATTCTAAGTGAAATATTAAGCTAGATATTAAAGATCAAAGCCGTTTTTTATTTTATCTGAAATTTCATCGATGTAGTCAATACCATCTATCAGCGAGCAAATGCATTTTATGCTTTTTAATCAAAAAGGGTTTTGTAGTGCTTGAAATAAGCTTTAAAATGAGTATTATTAAAAGTCTTTTACATGTAAAATAAGTGAGCTGTATTGCAAATAAGAGGAGCATCGACTGTTTTTTCTTTTGAATCAGTGGGTTTAAATAAGTGCCATTTCCACCAAAACTAAAATTATTCATATTCCGCCTAGAATTAACTTAATTATAAAGAGTTTGATAGATTGTATTAGTTTGGCTGCTTTAAGACACATAGTTTTCAAAAAAGTCGTGATTGAAGAAAAATCTAAAATTTCAAATTTTTAAAAAACCCTCCTTTTTTTCATAATTTCTCAAAAATGACGATAGATACGTATAAAAGTGTAGGGATTAAAAATTTAGGTATTTTTCTGACCAACAATTTGGTCTTTTTATTTTTTCTGTGAAATAAAAATTGACGGAGATATGATTGTTTAAAGAGCGCGTGGCAGCGCAATCACAGCCTCTCACAAGCCCTTTCACCCTTCACCGTTTTATAAAAAGGGTTTTTACTATATATTGCAATAAAGGATGTTGTAGCTCTCTTAATTACCTTTACAATGGTATTTTATAAATTGTGATAGCATGAAAATTTAAGGAGTTATGGCCCAAAAATTTATCATATTTTTTTCTACTTAGTAACTGAAAGTTTCGGAGTGAATATTTGGAGCAATGTGAAATGATCGGCGATACATCCAAGTGATGAGATGTCTCTATGAAGCTGCCACTATGTCCGTCCAAATACAGAATCAGCAAACAAGGCCTATACCGTTGCATCGAGGAGTGAGACAGGGGGATGTCGTTTCCCCGAAACTATTAACTAATGCAATGGAGGATATGTTCAAGACGCTGAACTGGAAAGGACGTGGCGTCAACATAAATGGCGAATACATCTCTCACTTGCGATTTGCAGACGACATCGTTATAATGTCAGAATCGCTGCAGGATCTAAAAACACAAATGTTCTACCGGACCCGATTGTAGTACACGGCGCCATCCTCGAAGTTGTTCAAAAATATGTAGGGCAGACATTGCAGTTAGGTGGAAACAACTTTGAGGACGAGGTGAATAGGATAATTCAGCTAGGCTGGGCAGCATTTAGGAAACTACGTCGAGTCTTCACATCGTCGATCCCACAGTGCCTAAAGATGAAAATCTTCGATCAGTGCCTTCCCAGTTATGACATACGGAGCCGAAACGTGGACATGAACCGTAAGCCTAGCCAGGTGGAGTGACGATTTGCGCAGGGCGGCCGGCAAGTGCTGGATGCGAGAGGCACAGAATCGATCTAAGCAGTGAACATTCGGAGAGGCCTATGTCCAGCAGTGGACTGATACGGGCTGATGATGATGATGATGAAAATATTACTTACTCTATATTTACATCTTTTTATGTCATACCAAAGTATTTTTTGTGATTTTTTTCAATTTAGGGGTTGTTTGCTTGGGTTGTAATATTTTCAAGGGGTTGAAAATGATTTTAATATGAGGTAATTGTATTAAAAAACACTTTACAATTTCACCACTTACTATTAGACTGGTTTCTAGCGATAAAATGGCTTAAACTCAATTTTTCCATTAAGGGGTCATTTACACCCCTTAAAAATAATTGGCGGAGTTCAGATCATTTTCACTTTTGTAGTTAAGGGTAAGATAAGCCTAATTCCAAAATTTCATGCAAATCGGATCACAGTAAAAAAATTCGGAGGTTAGGCCGTATTTTTCGCTTCATTGACTGCACTAATGAGACGGGGTAATTGTTGCTGAGCTATTTCAATAATAATTACTATGTCATGCGCGTAATTTACATAAGCTTTTTGTCGGAGCTATCATTGTTCATTATAATAAGTGACTTGAGCGAGCCGGTCTTGCAGTAGGTACGAGGGAATTATCCTAATTCAAGGTTGCAAGGTGCATGCTACATGCAAACCTCCACTCTTGCGCCGGGACGATTGTTAATGTAATAGTCGGTGTTGTTACGTACATATTTTAAGACAAAAACAAATACGAATTGATCTGAAACATCGCGAAAAAACGGGAAAATTTATCATATTCTGGGAAAACTTCACCTTTTTTCTGGATTTGAAAGGACAACGCCTGTCTGGTCACCTTGTAGGCTATAAATATGTATAGTTGCTATGGAAACATTAAGAGCCAGACGTTAAAAAAAGATATTATGCACACTCGTTAATTAATGTTGCTAATGTATATGAGTTGCGTTTTGGAGGGACTTCTGGCCAGCTGTGGAATATCATCAATTTTAGTTCTAGTTTAATGCAATGTGCATTGAGCGATCTCGCATATTTTATTGACCTATATCATGACGTGTTATACCTACATCGTGAAGTGTTAACTGGCTGTTGTTTATAAATTACTATGAATTGTTCTCATACATACCTATATGCATATCAATAACAAAAGAAACCTTTAAACCTTTTATGTTCCTAAGGATTATTTAAAATGTGCACCTTACCCATTCTTTTAATTATCCTCTGCCCAAGGGTTGCCTGGAAGAGATCGCTTTAAGCCATAAGGCCGCCTAATTTGTACTACTATTATGTCTTTGTATCTAGTTTTAACTCGACTGTTTCGTGTACAATAAAGAATATCTATCTATCTAATTGTAAGCTCCTTCATTTCGTTATATAAAACTTTCAATAAGTTACCACAGAAGTAAATTATGGTACATGGCTACTGCGGTGTACGTGGGACTGACAAAACGGACGTGATGGCATTCACATACGAAATTATCGACTATCGACATCAATCATTCATATTAAGATATTTTAAAAATATTAACGAGAATTCTGTTGTAATTACTGGGGGAACATGTTTAACATGCATTTGCTTTTAGCACTCTGACAAATTACATGTTGCTTTGCAATAATTGTAGAGCCGTCTGTCTGAACAGTTATCTTAACAGGTAACGCTACGACTGGCCGCACAGCAACTGATCTGTGCAACGCGCACATGCGTCCTCAATCATACAGGTGCGTTATAAATAAATACATAGTTGCGGCGTATGAGATTAGTAGGTACCATTTGCTACCGAGAAGCCTAATTGCACCAGTGAGTCTGCCGATACATGGGCTGATTAGCGAGAAGATGGTTGCGTGCGCCTAAGATCCGCCGACTGGCCCCACGGGGGCCGCCCCCTCCCCGACGCATGCGATCACGCACATCAGCTTCCTAGCATCACTAAGATGCATTTACACGCATGCGTTCGCTAATTACCCCATATGAACGTACATTTAGTGTAGTAACAAAGAAATCGCATCACAAATCGTATTATGCGCTATCGCACGTGCATCTTGGCAGGCCCGGCGCGGGCGCAAGGACTTATTATGCTGTCACCGTGTGTCGCGCGTCCGTCGGTCTATCTCCAGCGGTGGCCAACATACATTACACAGCATTCACATTATGCCTGAATAACTTACTCGGGCTGTTTTTCTTCGCATTTTGCTTTCACTCGTTCAGCGGTCGTGTGATTGGTTTTAAGTTTTTTAAGCTCCGTCCGTGTCCGGCTGACGTCAGCCGATTGTTTCGTTGATTACCGAGAACTGTATCTATTCGTACGGCGTCTCTTAAGTAATGGTAATAGTGTGTGTACGTCCGTTTCGCTCTGGGAATGATCTTTATCGTCGTGTTATGAGAAAAAGGGCGTCGTTCGTGTTCGTGCCATCCAAATCGATCATTTCACGCACCCGCCGTGCATAATGAAACAGTCATTTCCGGCCGTTTCGCGGAATCGAATATTTAATATTTCGCACAATCGAGTGGACGGCGGCCGCCGGTCGGGCCGCAGTCCGGCGTCTCTGCACCGCCACCTATTTAGTATTCTTCGCGTGCCATAAAGCAATAATAAATTCTTGTGCACTTGCAGTTTCACGTAGTGCCAAGAAACCGCTGTCGGCTACCGAATGTAAAATGACTATTGTTCAATGCAAAACTTTACTTATCTTTCGATCTGCAAATTGCGTTGATAGACTATAAATTACGTTGGTAAATGATGTAACGTAAAGTATAACCACACTAGGCATATACATAAAACGTTACGCGCTACGCTAAATACTCCATGTAGCTCTCCAAATCCTTACACAGTTCATTGGAAAATACATGGCAGAGTTCCGGTTTCCGGGTATACAGCTAGTCAGTACATTCACATCAATTTAAATACAAAGCATTACCGTATGATTCAATACCGGTAGCAGAGACCCGACCGCCCAAATATAACCGGCGTCGACTCCACGGCTCATTACGCAGTCTGGACACACTGATTTGTTTCTTACTGCCATTTTAATAAATATCAGTAAAGCTCGTATTATTTATGCATTACTGCAATCACTACTTTTGTGCTGCAACAGTGATACAGTCAGCAAAATGGGTCTCATACACTGCATACACATTATCAACATCAGCCTGCATCAACATCCATCTACTGCCGGACATACGAGTAGGTCCCAATGACAACATTCTCATGTATGTTGTTAGATTTAATTACTCACAAATTTATCAATGCATTTTCTCCAGTCGACGCGAATTTCACCGCATTCCGCTGCTGAGCGCACGAAGTTTATTAAATGTAATGGTTACAGCACATTGGGAGCGGGAGCGGGCGCTTTCGTGAATGACGCCCCGTATAAGATAATAACAATAAACTTGGCTTTCAAGCCATGTGATTGGTTAAACGAGGCATAGCTCAACTTAGGTCTTCTCCGCTCCGCCTCATCATCATCATCAGCCCACATCAGTCCACTGCTGGACATAGGCCTCTCCCAAGGTTCGCCACTGTGCTCGATTTTGGGCTTCTCGCATCCAGCACTTGCCAGCCGTCCTGCGCAAATCGTCACTCCACCTGGCCTGAGGGCGTCCTACACTACGTTTGCCGAGACGCGGTCTCCACCCCAGAAGTCGTTTACCCCAACGGTTATCGGTTCTGCGGGTAATGTGGCCAGCCCACTGCCACTTCAGCTTGCTGATCCGATGAGCTATGTCGGTAACTTTGGTTCTCTGCCGGATCACCTCAATCATCCGCCTCAGTGAAACCTTAACCTTAAATACTACCACCAAACACTTGGTCCACAAAATGATGCTATGGAATTCACGGAGTGCACGTGAATTACAGTCAAGCGAAAACCGAAAAAAAAAATAGTTTCTGCAGTTTCTTGTTATTCAATATACAATCTGTTACACCCAGACTTGAGCTAATTTAGAAAAGTTGGTTCCCTAAATTGATCCGATTTAAATCTTACACCTTTATTTATATAATACAGATTGAGATCATCATGGAGAGTGTTGATGGTTACCTGATAAGTGTTCGTTTCCACTGTAATTAAGCTCAGGTTAAAATTTGGCCAAAGATATTGTTCAAATCGCACATCTCATCACCGCTCCACTTCAGAAGAGTCTTCACTTCATTGGTTAACAATTTTGTTAGCCTCAGTTTAACTCCGCACAGCACCTCATCATCGAAAACGTGCCCTCAGTGATAGTCAGCCCATAGTTACTTTCAAATTAGATAGGTTATTTGATAGCAATTGTACCTTTTTTAATATTACCAAGGTTGACTAAATGGCTGGCGGTCCGCTTGATGGTAAGCGGTCACCGCAGCCCATGAACGCCAGTGGCATCATATGCGCTTTGCCGACCCTTAAAGAACCTATTTCCTTTAAACTTGAAATACCTCATACTGTATTTACCCTGAGAAAACCTCAGCAGTGAGCTCATTCCACAAACGCAGCGTTCTCGAGAGGAATTTCCTCTGAAATCGGACCGTGCGTGACTAAGTTTCCAGCTAAGATAGCTTGAGTCTTGGTTTTTATTTTTAAAATTTTACTAACACAAGTGCACTAACTGTGAATCAGAGCGACGTTGCCAGCCCTGCGCTTTACAGTTACGCTCTCGCGCATCCATATCTGTGGTGGGATTAGTATTTTGCCGGGAAAGTAGTAATCACGTACCAGAATCGGGTTGTACAGATGTCGAGTTGGTGTTCCCAGGCGGGCGGCGGCGGCGTCGGCATTCTTTGCCCATACGCAGAAGCAGCTGGTCGGTCGGCTGTTCCGGGACCTATCATTACCGACGACTACTACATTCCCTGGACGACGAGAACGCATATACAAAACGTCGTCTTCCTCTGAAGGTTTTTCAATCGTCCTGTTTGCCGTTTTTAGCTTTTCGTATCAATCGTCTCGTTGTGGTATGTTTAATGTGTGTAATGTGGCCGTGAGATTAATTAGTTTTCTTGTAGTTTAAACATTGACATGGGTAAAAATATCTGTGTCACTGTGAAATTGTAAATGTAATCTATACGTATAAAGCCATGGAAACTCCTTTTCAGATGGTTGCTAAAGATAGGTATACCAGAAGAGTTCAAAAGGTTAATTCATTGTACGTACAAGTGTTGTTAACATAACATTGCTGCTATTTATTTTCGTAAACGAATGTTATAATGATAAAGACAAAGTCCACTACACCTTGAAAATGTTCACTCATAAAACGTATTGAAATGTAATCATAATATTATTTTAAAACAACCATTGTAAGCAATATTCTTTTACCGGCTGCGTGTAAATAATTTGCGTCATGTAGAGAAAATAATTTGCGTCATGTAGAGCTCGGTGGCGCCGCGGTCTTGTTCGTTTAACAATGATCGCAAATGTTGTGCAACCATTGGCGCGGTCAATCCGATGATGGGTGACCAAAATTTGACACCGATTTCCTCCGTGCTTCGGAAGGCACGTTAAGCTGTTGGTCCCGGGTGCTATCTTTACCAACTCAGATAGCAGTCGTTACATCATATCAGAGATGATGATAACTCTGACGCCTAAACTGGGAATGGGTATAGCTTACCCTAAGTGTTGCGGAGGTCTGATGGCAGTCGCTCTGTGTAAAAGCTTAGCCCTCGCCAAATCTCTCAGTTTGGGAAGCCGACCCTGAGACAATCGGGAAAAAGGCTAGGATGATGATGTAGAGAAAATACTGACAAGTCCTTCCTAGAAGTGTATTATAAAATTCTAAAACAAATGCTTGTACAATGGAAGATAAACTATTGTGAGTTAAAAATGTTTCCCGCTAATTATTAAAATCAATATACTCGTAGTATGTTATTGTATGACAAATGCATTGTTTTACCTCAACTTATTTCTTATGAAGAATGCAGGTCCAACCTTCCTTATTGAAATGCAATTCGGTTTAAAACTAAATTATTATTGTGTCATATACAAACACTCATATTGTCACCAACATGCCGCTATAATTTATGTCCTTAGTAAACTATTGTCATTTGGACATTAAAGATAAAATCATTCCTCTAAATACTCATCAATGACCATGAAAGACTTATCCTGCGTTTACAATTCATGTACCTACCCTCCGCCTTGAATGTTTCAGTCGTCTTAAAACATCATCGCAGACCACTGCTGGACATAGGCATCACCAGTTATTCGCCATTTTTGGCAAAATCTAGAAACTACCCATAATCGCCTCGCTGAAAATATGTACATATATCTCATTTTAAAACTATACAAATGTAATGCAAATTGTAGATTCATATTTCTAATACAACGAACCTATATTTTTAATATGTTATCCTCATCCATTAGAACTATTCCCGCTTGAAAAATGTTTAGTTTATTATGATATTCCAGGAAGGCGTCGCAGCAAAGGCATGGGAACGGTGTTCGTGGCTATTGCCAATAAAATTTAACAAAATTGACGCTCTCTTCGCGGGCCTGTGTCTATAATTTCGATGATTCTTAGATTTAACGGTGAATATAACTTAGGGCACTTTGGGTTTGCATTCTATAGCGTTTTCCTCTAAAACCGTATATATTTTTTCTGTTTTATACTCTAACTAAAGATTCTATACAATGCTAAAATCCTTCATTAGTCATATAATATGTACCATGACGGTAAAACATTATAAAGTTGTTTACGGTGCGATTACGATGTTTAATTTCAGTAGAGAGTTCTAAACTCTATGCAGGGAATACTAAACGGGTCGAATTGATAGGGTTACGATCTGTTTTCCAATTAATGTGTGCTCTCTAACCCTAAAGTAGGAATACATACTAATCGTGTTTTAATGTATGGACTCTGCATCTTTAGACTGTATTTCAAGGATAACGGTCCTACACGTTCAGATGAGCTAAACTTAAAGTAATTTATTTCGTTTCCTGCAGGCATTTCCCTGTTCACGCAGGGGCTTCTATAGCTTAGGAATCCCTTGTACAGTTTTAAGAATAACCACGTCATTCTATAAGAATATTGAGACAGCGGTGAGGTAATTGTTCGTTAATATTCTATTTTCCTCTTAAGTTTTTTAGACTCGACAACATTAAGACCTTACATAAATACGTTAAATTTAATAGTTATTAAAATATTTTAATATTAACTGACTATGAGACATATTATGAACTTTCGTGGTCCACATTTGGAGTGAATGAGTAAGTGGAAATTCATAAAGATTAAAAACATCTCTTAATTAGCCAAAGAGATATCAATTTATGATGATCTTTCGTTTTTATATTACAATTAGTTTTTTAAGACATCAAGATAATAATTATCTTCCTTCTTTAAAATCATTTGTTTTCTAATTATGTTTTTTAAATAAGGGAATTCCCATTCCATAAATACAATATCGCGCTTGTCTACGGTACACGTAGTGAGATAACATAATCTTAATTATCAACACATTGACCTATAACTTCTACATAATAATATAAGTGTCGCAGTCATCTGGTTGAATCTCCTATTCAATTGAATCGCTAGCGCGTTCATTGAATGACGACATTCAATTGAATGACTAGACCGAACGTTGACTAAACACGCGTCACTTAACGTCCAACTAGGTAGCGGATTGAATCATAGCCCTTTGAAAAGAGCGGACGTAAAAGCAGTCAAGTGATTGTAATTTAGTTCATTTTTTTCCCGCGCGGCGTTAGTAGTCACTAAAACAAATATGGCGTCGAACATGATCACCTGAGTGTTGATATTTTTTTGATTAGATTTACTTTAAACTGACTTATACGTAATAAAATAGTGTGACAGCATAGATTTACCTATTAATACGCCGTCTCCGGGTACTTTTAAAGAAAAATTAAAATCTAAACATTAAACAGTCGGCTTTTACCCATTCAACGACTATGCTAAAATGACGTTCAGTCAAGACGTTGAACGTTTCATTCAATAACTTGACGAGTTGGCCTTTAGCCATTCAATTAAATGTCGTCATTCAATGAACGCGCTAGTCATTCAATTGAATAGCAGATTCAACCAGATGACTGCGACATAAGCATTACTTAAACTTTTTCTAACAAGTGAAATTTCTACGCAAAGTTTATTTACTAGTGCGTTCCATAGTTTACAATTAAAATGTACTATGGATTTGTTAAAAAACCAACACAGCAAAAAAAAGAGCAACGGGGAAATACCCTACCTTCAAATGTACTTTATCAGCAGTAATTTTATCTGCAAAAGATATCAATACTTGTCGAATTAAAATTTCACAGACTCATTTCGATCATAACCTTTTAGAGTGAGATCTACCACCCTACGAGCTATCTCACGTCGATCAAATACCTTTTCAAATTCAAAGACAAAGCCCCTTTACTAAACATCGAAATGGCTCACAGTACCCATAACAGAAATACAATACCAGCCGTAAATTGCTTTCCCGTGAAACTGATATAAAGAGTTGTGGCAGTATTGGCACGTCATTTAGAGATAAGTTACGGCGGTATTTGTTTTATGCTATCGTTAATCCCTTGCTTCCGCGTCACGAGGACCAGTATTTACAGTTGTAAGGTAACTTGTTAAGAGTTGCGCGGGAGCATCGCGGCTTCCCGCTCACCTGTTGTACGGTCTTCTTTTTGTAGTGCACCCGGTAGTTTGCGGTTTTTCTAGACGCTCCATTGAACATTACAACCATTCCCAACGCGTATCCCTAAACCGCAATGTACTGTAACTGTAGCGCAGTAATAACGTATGTTAGTTAGCTGAGTGCTCTTGTGTGCTGCAAACCAATCGTTGTATAAGTTTGATGGCTTTTACCTATGTTTGGTTATCGTGCGCACCTTATTACCCCTTCTATTTCCCTTTTACGGCAGAATTTTTAAGAATGATTGACAGGTAGAGAATATCGTACGCCATTAAGTTCGCCATTTGTACTCTCTTGTGCAATAAAGATTAAATAAATAAAAAAAATATGAAGGATATGTATAATTGGATGCACGTCATAGCGACCACCTGTCATGTGGCACACACATATTTCAGCCCAATTCAATCAACGATTTGAAGTATAATATCTTAATAGCTCAATCAATTAGTTACATACAAAGTGTTGTATACATACATAGTATTATACAAAGATTGCAATGTATATAAATGTTTAATGTAAAGCCATATAAGATATTAAACGTATACGGCAGACGACGCACACCTGTCGTCTGGTCTCTAAACCAGTACTTTCTCCAGGTTCCTTTCGCGAGTTTGAGTAGTCTTGTGTCTAATTTGATAATCTAAGCAATGCACCGATGACTGCAAAAGTCAAAACGGACAAAAATTACGTAACAATCAGCAAGTATTAATTGTAGCAAGTAACTCCCTAAACGTTACATCTAATTATAATAACATATAAAAAGTTAACAACACCGATACTCCTGCGCCATCAATGCGTGTGTTAATAAGCGAAGGATTGAAAGACGAACATGTGGTTATTCTTTACATGCGAATAATTACTCATGCGGCAGTAACGAGTAACGGTCGCCATCCTCCGGTTGGTATCCTGTTCTTATTAATAGCCGTTTTATATATTAAAAAGCATTTCAGTTGAAATCGCAATAAATTACTGGTTTATCGCGATTCATTTACACGAGTTCTCAAAGTGCCTTACATCGACTACCTCGGGATCACTGGAGATGAGGACCATTCCAAATTATTATATTGGCGTAGCTACAATGTCCCTTCAGAACCTATTATAGTGTGTAACGCCAATTATAACACTGAAATTAAACATTTTATAAAATGTGTGTGTCTATAGACATAGTCTTCATAGAAGAACCATCTACTTAAGAACAATCCAGATCAAATCACGTTTCGAAACCTAAATTCAGATTAATTTAGAACTGCAATGCAACAGACAGAAACATTAACGTAAAATTTATAACACCTGCCTTTTTGCGCCGAGGTTTTAAAAGAGAAACCTGCACTTTCACATAATTTCTAGGTAATTAAGCTTGATAAAATCGATGATAACAACACATGAGATCGTAATCGTTAATCCTCGAACGGTGAGCAGGGAAAGGAAATTCAGATGGCAAAAGAAGGTCTGCGTAACAATAAAGTTTGGGGAACTCTTGTTGCGAAGAGAAGTGAGCATTGCGTGCGCCCAATCGCCGAATGCGTTTTAACAGGCGATGGCACCGTTAGGGAAGGTGAGACCGTACCGGATGAATGCATTTCAGCGCATCGTACGTGTCGCATCATCGTTCCATCGCATTACCTACTCAATTCAAGGTTAGATTTGATTTAGATTGCCTGGAACTACAGTCAGCCCTAATCATCCTTTCTGTTTAAACCTGTACTTAACAGTTGATATCATTGGTTCTAGGTACTAATTCAGGTTGTGTTCTACATTGAATGTATTTTATTTATGTACTGAACAGAATTCCTATAGTTTCAAATTGATGATGAGTTGACGACCCGCGAAATGGACTCTACGAATGATTAGATGAATAAAGTGCACCCAAAATGGACTGAAGCAATCGAACGCGATTAACATATAGTAGCTACCATCAACCATCGACTATAAGTTGGCAGTTGAAAGAACATCTCTCTGCAATTCCCCATAAATCCATTAATGCACAACTTACTATGCTAATTATATTCACTTGGGCCGCCAGGTTTCTCTGATCTGCCATTTGCCCGTAAATCATAAATATTTGCGGCGTTTGTACAACAATTTTTATGTTTCAATCATACATATTCAGTTTACCGATTCCCACAACGAATAGTTATTATTATTGTCATCGGTGCGTGACTGGTAAACGTATGATTACAGAGTAATGTAAGGGAACGCGGTGATTATGCGGTGCGTGTGTGTGCGACAACTGTTCGCAACCCGAGTGTAATTGCAGTAGTTTCAGAGAAACTATCAGCAGCATCGCCTCGACAAAGGGTTGTGTGTCGCCGGCGGCGAGCGGGCCTCTGCCGGTGTCATTTCGGACCGCACCCGGCTCCGCTAGCCTAATTACTTGTTCGACGAAACACCACACGCTCATTAGTCGCTTTTCTTAGTTATCTTGTCTATTTACCCGACGTATATCCGGCTCGAAGGACCAATACATAAACGATAAAACGATTAGCAAGAAATTTCCACTTGGTAAAATACTCCACAATTTATTTTAATTTACATAAGAGTACATACCGTCGCCGTAGAGCGAAAAGTCACTAAGTCGACATATGGCCAAAATGGAGTTAAATACCTAACCAGATTCCCCAAATTTTTCTGCACAAATTCTTCTTTTTGACATTTCTGTACGCGCCATAGTTTTTGTTTTACAGAGAGCGAAAACACATTAACTTTACGTTTGCACTACTTATTGGCAGTCGAAAACTAACCAATTTTACTTAACACCATTTTTTATGATCTAACAAAGCAAATCTGTACCTAAGTCGAGTTGGTTATTTCTCTCCTTTACAAATCAAATCATAATTTTGGACCCAATCCATACTAAAAATTACCTAAAGTGACTTAACTACTTTTAGAATTACTGGTTCGGTACAAAACATGAAAGCGAAAACTAACTAAGTCGACTTATTGACTCTCGATATGATCCAAACATGAGTGAAATAGTCACTAACTCAGTTTTTTTGTCATTATCTCAGTAATTAAACATAATTAATTGAAAGTGATATTACAATCTTATTTGTCTATCTATTCTTTAAGATATAAAGCAATGAAATTAGAGTTATCTTTTACTAAAATTAAGTTATATTTTTTTTTGTTTTATAAAACTTTAAACCGCCATAACTCAAAACACGTCATGACCTACTTAGTGACTTTTCGCTCTACGGCGACGATACGATATAAGCTGTTTTAATGTTGGACGAAACGTGTTCCCCCATTTTAATAAAAAGCTCACTTCAATTATCCTTTTTAAGAAAAATACTTATATATCCAACAAATTGGGTGTTCGCCCGAAATGGCGGCTAATATCAGAGGTGAGCATGTCTCAAGGTCGGGAAACTTAGTGCATCGACCTTTCTCCATAATCAATTTTAACGTAATATTTATTTAGTTTTTGCAGTACAACGTAGGGTCGAGTAATTGACGTGAGACATTTGATCTGTCCGGGTTGTCTCCTATAAAAACACGGACATAATAACAAGAAACAATGATGTTTTATGTTAGTCGCTTATCATCGTGGAGAACAAATATAATTACAACTTAAGTGACATCATCAAGATCATTTGGATTTTCCGAATCTAAGTAACAAAAACACTTAGTTTAAATAATATGTAACGTGTTTTACTCGGGTTTGAACACAGGTTTGAAGCATAGAATATCGCAAGGAATGCAACTGGCGTTAATTTTATGCGCAAATGTCAATTGTGACAAACGTTTCTAGTGGAATGCTTGCAAACTGTCTGATTACGATAATTGTTCAAGTGGGATGCATTATTTTGCATGGCTTATAACTTCCACTACCTAAATAATAGCCATGTTTCATTGTACCCAAAACCGAATGTTCGGTAAGACTCGCACAAAACTATTGTGCAGCGAATTGCGAGCTTTTGAAAATTATTGCTATTGGGTGGAAAACATTCGTCAAAATTGACAAGTTAAGTGATGTTTCGTGATACCGAAGGGAACAAAGAAAGTTACCCCAGCATCGTGGTCATATTATTATGTCGTTACGTAGAGGTCTCGTTAGTTCAGTGCTCAAGCGCAGAGGCACGCATCTCTCTAAAACTTGTCCCGGCATTTTTGAGTCCGTTGCACATGACTGAATCATCAAAAATTTGGATCACGCCAATAAAACTTTAACAACATCCCGAATAACTTTAAAATGCTGCTGAGTGTTTTATGACTATAATCATTAGGAATCTTTTGGATATTTTTAATCAAGGGGGATATAAGTTGTACATGATTGCTTTTAAACACGTTTTTAATGAGAGGATAATGATTTTCTTTATGTTACATTCTTGTCACCAGGGTGGTTGGTTACGTTTTCTTAGAATAATTACATACGCACGTAATTATTATTTATTCATAATAGATTTTGAATAAATGCTTTACTTTTCATTACTTGAAGAGGAAGATTTTTTTCGACAGGTGATTCGACACAATGTAAAATACTACTCATTAAGTTGATAAAAACTATAGATGATGTGGATTTTATAAATAATAGTTTCGCATATCTCATTGGTCCCGAGGGATCGAAAAAGATGACCGATCAAGAACCTCGAGACGGTCAAAGACCGGTTCGGGTGATTTGGGAAATATTCGCGCGGGCTGGAGGGCCGCCGGCTGCTGACCTCACCGCGGTTTTTGTTGGCCAGACCTTCGTTATCTGCCTGATATTCGTAACATTAATTAGCGTTGTTTTGAGATTCAAATTCACACACCACTGGCTGTCTCGGACTAATTTTATTGAATAACGAACTTGTTACATTTGAATATCATGTCAATTCCAATTTCTTTCTACAATTTCTTTCTTAAAAAATATTGGCAACTTGTTTTTACAATATGAAATAAGTCGCGTTTTGCAAATATTTTTTAATCGCGCAAGAGATAATTGGAAAACATATCAATTGCACTACTTACGTTATAATAAGTGTTATCATGACTCGGCATCAAGCTTTTAGACGCCTTGTCAATTTCCACAGAATGCGGATTAACCCACTAATGTGCAGATATAATCATGTTTAATGCCACGATAACTGCTCATTACTGTTTAATTCGTATTTAATCTATTACATCTGCAACAAGTTATTGCAGCAACAATATTCTTTATACTGTACGACTTAAGAGCGACTGGTACAAAGTCCGAATTATGTCAACTTTAATATGGCGCTTACTTTTATAAAATTGGTATCTGATCTTGCGACTTAGGTATTCGTTAATCCCAGAACGAGGACTACCCAATAAAGATGTCCTGCGATGTTTTGTTATAAATAGTCTGCTGATCATTATCTCAATAATTGCTTGCGTTATTGCGGGCATAATATTACTTGTTGGGTTCGCTTCCACGGCCTACAAAAAGGCGAAACTGACTGCGGCAGATGAAGCATACTGTTGCACTTTTGTCTTATAAAGGATCTGAATCTGACAATGTACTTGTAAAAACTTTAAAAACATGTTTTATGAACGTACCTGCGTTGCTGTTGCACATTTTTATTCTTGCACGGCTGACTTTAGTGCTGGTATTAATTTAATTTTTACACAATTTAGTTACTATAGATACTGTACCTACTATAAATTTTAAGATTCAAATACAAATCTACGCACTCAGTAGATTTACGTATGACGGTACGTGTTTTAATAGGTAGGTCTATATCTTAAATGCAAAGTAATACTTCCATACTTAAATGATACATGACGAATATTTAATTTGACTATTATTTAATTAAATTATCTCAGGAATCATTATTATTTAAGCAAATTGTTTATTCTTTTAAATACATAAAATGTAATCTAAATAAAAAAAAGATTTCGTGGCGCGATAGATATGGTGTTCTACTGAATTACGAATGATAAAGAGATATAGTTTCGGGCAAAAACAATTTTTTTCAGGGAATATAGGTATTACGAGTATACCGGTTATAGGTATTATTAAATAAATGTACCTACACGCCTCGAGGTAAGACACTTTGAACATTGTACTACTTTTAACTTGTTCGGCATAAAAACTGTTACTTTCATTAGTATTTATTACTTAATTTAGGTACATAATTCTTCATCTTTAAAGGAGCAGTAGGTAAAATCACGCGGTGATAACGTCCGGGCGTTATTGGTTAACGAGAATTGATATGAAAGTAGGTTACGATAGTATCCCGATTTAAGTTCCAGGAAAGTGATTAATACCTATTATCCTCGTTATAGAATATTCAATCTGTACGATCCAATTTATGCATCTAACCTGTTTGTTGTTTCTTTTTAACATGCAGAATTAAATTAAAACCGACCTTTGCAAACATTTTAGACAATCATAAGGCCACTAATTGTTCCATGAAAATCAAAAAATGTCGCACCGTGTTCCAGGAAATCAAGCTAATTGGTTTGGCTGTCAAAATGAAACCGATAAATAGACAATTTCGCTTTTATACTTTTAGTATGGATGGGTTTCCACGGGATAAGTAAAATACTATAAATAGACATACTTTCTTGTGATGAAGAATTTTCTGAGAATTTGTTGGAATAGCCAATGGAACTGTTAGCACGTTTGACGTCTGCAGATACCGAACCGACACGGTTATCACCAAGGTCGAGTGGCTACCACGTGGTTGACTGATATGGTCATATTGGTCATACAAATCACTAGTGAAAGCTAAATATCTATTTCGGTTACAGGAATCGTTTTGATCGACAAATCAATCTTTGGCCTTTATCTTGCCGTATCTACTTGTGTTAACTAGAAATTGTGTGGAAATCAAATCAGGGTTGTAAGAAACAACTATACTGCACTATTATGGTATGGATGGATAACAGAAAACTTGACATAACACAGAAAAACTATTGTGTAAAGGTCTTCGGTAGCCTCTAATGTCTTTAATTGCAGATTACCTACTGGAGCCTGTGGCTTTATCCACTTGAATATCTAGGTAATATGTTATATTGTTACAAAATATGGCCTATTCAAATTTGATTTAACTTTACAGTAATGCATGAGCTACATTACAGTAAAGTAAAATCAGATTTGTAGATTTTTCCGGAAACAGTGAAAACACCCATCGAAACAAACTTATTTTATTTGCATTATAAAATAATGTGATTATACTTTTAAAAAAAATTAAAGTACTTTCAAAAAACAGAATAATTCTAAAAAAGTGTGCATGATTAAGTTTAGAAACTTTAGAATAAACATTTCACTTCAAAAAGTAGGATGGATAATGTATGAAAATCTGGGGTGGATTCGCCAACAGCAAATTAAATACGCGTATGTAGCCTCAATTCGCGACGTATCTTAAACACATCCCAGCACTGGCCAATCGGGTAGCACAGACAGAACGTTACGTCGAATCGTACGCCCCGCCATCTTCTGGGAAACAATCCCGCGCGGCCTTGCGATGAAGCATCGCCCAAATGTTTGTTTTCCTTTCGAACGATTCAAAAACGGCTCCCGCAAATTTTACTGTTCCTCGGAATCGTTAGGTTAGCGACGTCTTGTTTGCGCAAGCGTTTCGGTGAACGATTTACAGCTGCTCGGTTTAGCCGAAATGCTAATGTAAATTCGAGATGAGCCGAGAATTATGCTCGTTAAATAATTGCACGAACATCAATTGAGAATGATGATTTGCTCATCGACGTGAATGTAATCGTCTATTTCGCGGAATCGCGTCTGTCATCGGCAGCTGCATTGCGCCAGAGGCCGCGGTGCGCCGGAATGACGGCCCATTAGTTGGTACTGCGAATTATTTCCTGCATATAGATGTGCAGCGACCGGCGACGGCGAGCGGGCCCGGCACAGTTTTGAGCGAATCGGCAGTAAACTTGTAGGCTAATTTCACAGAAGCCATAGCAAATGCCGAGGCAGAAAAAATATCTAGATTTTTTTTGTGGTTCCGTTACCGCTAGATCCAATGCGCTTAATATATTTGGTCACATGGACGTTACACAATGTTCATGATGTACGTAGTAAGTTGTTATAAATATAAATACGATTATACATATAAAGATGTATATTACGTTACAACTTTACGTGTATTACATGTAAAGTGATTTAAGTGATACTAGTTACGGACCACTTAATCACATAAGCACACCAAAATCGTTAACACGTTCGTTGGGGAAAGTCTTTTTTGCAACTTGTTATGAAGCCTGTAACAAATTGTGATTCGTAGAGGACAATTTGGCAGTATTGTCATCGGTAGAAAGTTACTTTCGTCTATTTAGGCGTCGCGCCGGGGAACAATTGTATTTTTGGGAACGGTAGAGTTTACTATGGAGCGCGTTCACCTAGCAAAAACCGATTCACTCTCGCCTTGAAAATCTGTAGATTATGTCTCGGGGAACATCCGGTAAAGAGTTTAAAAGCTTAACCGTTTGCACTATGAATGTAGAAGCAAAGCGCTTCGTGCTAATTTTTTGATTCAGCACCATAAATCGGTGTCTCCTCGCCGCATCCCTGCTAGTCCTACTACTACTACTATGTAGGCCACCACACAGTATCGTGTCAATTCTGCAGTGCTTCACTGCTAATGCGTGTTGCAGGCTACTGGTTTCACCGAATGGAAGCACGGATGCCAGCCTTGTCGCGATCTCTAAATCGCAACTACATGGCACTCGCCGTTACCGCTATGCACCGCGGAAACCGCGCACCGTCCCCCTCCGCCCGGACAATTTGCGTTCACTATGCTCGTAATGACAATATAATGTGCTGAGATAAAATCAGTTTTTACTCTTAACGGCAGGAACGGCTTTATTCGCAGGGGCAGTCAACTCTATGGAGCCCTGAACACTAGCTATGCGTAGTTCTTCGACCACCGAGAAAATAATATTGTTATCGTCGTATACGCCAGTGGCGTTCAAAAGGAAACTTTTGATTTTTTGAAAATTCTACTTATAAGCAGGTTGTCAAACCTTGCACAGTCGTTATTCGATCTTTACCTATATTGATTAACTATAGATAATGTCCGTCGGGAAATCCCACTGGGCGAATGGGTAATACTAGCGTGTTTGTATTCGAATGCCAGCGATACGGCAGACATTGCTAATATGAATTCTATGTAGATTATTAATACTCATAGTATCAATATATACGCGCAACAGGCTACTGTCACGCCTCCCGCACTCTCATCTACTTTGACGCTTACTCAGCATTGGCCAAAGTAAATTGGAAATAGTAGGTATTTCGTCTTGCATCTATCCCTATCTCTGTAAAATGTAGATGTAGTCAGAACTTGCGATAGCAAAAAGAATACTGTTCTTGGACTATAGGCTAATGAAGAGAGACTTACCTATTCATTCACTGGCGAACAACCCTGTTGTATTACAAACATTCAAAACATATTCAGTGCTTCTCTAGGTATTACAGGAGTCAGGAATGAAATGGTTTGAGACAATTAAAAAATACAGATTGTTTGTAAATTAGAATTTAATATGCAAGAATCGTTCATTGATACGGTTAGTGAACTTTTAAACAGTCATATCTCATAAGCGCGACTCAATATATTGTTATTATGTCTGAAACTGTACTTGAAAAGTTAAATTGCATTGCAGCATTAGCTGTATATCTGTCAATTGGTGCATCATAAATATCCAACTGTATGTCGAGGATGTTTTGAAGCACCGTGCGCCGAGATTAATAATATCCTAGGAGTGTTTGTGAATCTATTTACGATTTGTAAGTGTACTATGGCAGGTGCTAAGAACAATGGGCATGTTCCGGCGCCCGTTCCACGAAAACACTTTGTCTTTATGGTCTCTGCGTCTTGTCTGCCTACTCTGTGCATTGTGCCCCCGTGTGTTTCCCATCACATTCAATTGCTAGAAAATTGTGATTGCCCGCCGTTATTCAATCTTTGCCGTTCGCTTTTTGTTGCTGGGATTTTTCCTGACGTAATTTCTATCCGTAATTTACGTTCTATAACGTTATTTGAAATTGATATAAAATGTTATAATGGCTGATTGCAATAGGTAGGGTAGACACGGGCTGATTATGACACTGGTTGGTAGTTACAGTAGTTTCACACTACGTCCGATCCGAATCCGATTTGAACCCGTAAAAATATAATACGTAGTAACCGCAGACCGTAGAACTATTTCTATCAAATTAAAATAAATTTAAGATGTATTCTTCAGCTATCAGCTTCAGCTACCCGAATCACAATCAGTCCCTGTCTCCCCTACTTACCTATATAAAAAAGCAGTTTAAATCCTGAAAATATTAGAAATCTAGTATCATCCGAATCTTTTAGGGTAATGGAATATGACGTTTATATCTCCAAGAGATGATTTATAAATACGTAGAAGCAATAACTTTCGATGAACTCCTAGTAGCTACGAAAGTTTCGCAATTTCTCCGAAGTTCGATATCGAGTCAATAGATTGAAAAACATGGCAACCAGCGGCCTAGCAATAAATATTTACTCAACAATTTCAAATTCTGTATAAAACCCGCTTAGTAAGAAATCGCATTGATTTTCAGAAAATATTTAAACGCCTACTAAAGTAACCGTAGCAATTACATGCAAGTAGCGATTACGACAGCAAATAAACTAATGGACTTTAAATGGCAGGAATAATATGATATTGCATACCTACTTTCTATTATTTTTTTGTGTCAAATATTATATTTTCCTAAATATGTATTTCAATGGCTGGCATGGATCACCGAATTACCAGATAGAATTCCAATTAACGCTCTATTGTGAACAGGATTTATTTAGTAAAATATTTTAAAATTTAGCAATGTTCGCCGAAAATTTGGCCTTTTGATCTGAATTCATATAACTTTTTTATTTTTAACATTCAGATAACTTTAACAAACTTTCAAATCGCTGAATTTTTTTGTTTATGGACTCTATCATGCGTGTAGAGCACTGTAGAGTTAACGCGGATAATTCGCCAATGTCAAGTGTTTAGAGGGACACGTCAAAACTCAGTTGGTCGGTAAACTGAGGATATACTTTCCTGCCTTGATGCTACCGATAGGAAGAAAAATCTGTTGATATTTCTTAGAACTTGACAAAAGCGCGTGATATTTTGCGTTCCGTTAATTATAATAAGTATTTGTGTATATATTGTATTATTTATTTTATGTATATAATATATATTTTTTTTTTATCTTACTTTTACCGTTTGCACTGCCTTCCCTTTTCTTTAGCAATTGTCCTCTACCTGAAGGTTGTCTGGAAGAGATCGCTCCCAGCGATAAGACCGCCTACATTGTACCTACGATATGTTTGTATACTCTTTCCTGTAAATGTTCATGTTTGTGCAATAAAGAATATCTATCTATCTATCTATCCGTTTCGCTGCCTTCAATCTTACTAACGCTGAACAATTTGTCGAACAGGTTCAAAGATGGCGTGGCGTACCCGTGGTCGGCGGAGGTGTCAAACCTCATCCTGTACCCCGAGGCGGCCAACCAGACCCTGTACACTCAGAGGGCGGCGCGCGCGGACTCCGGCAACTACACCTGCAGGATGAGCAACGAAACTCACAGCGAAACGCACACCGTCAGGCTGGATATACTAGGTGAGTTACCGACTGTACATCTATCATAACTTTAAGGCTTGATTGCCTTCTACGCTGCCGTCGGTCGACCCTAATTGCAGTCAGTGCTTCATGGTACGTGTATATTGCTATTGCTATATTATAGAAGGAAACCATGCCTAAGCCTACGACTGAACCTCCTTAAATGTATATCTCAGATGTAATAGTCATAGGAGACGATGATTCTTCGAATCTTCATACTTAACGGGTTTCGCCAAACACTATAATGAAAAATAAACTACTTTTACCTATTTTATTATTTCCTATTTAACTTTTCGAAATCTGGTTCTAAACGCTGTCATAATTTGCTTAGCTGACGTTATTAAGAAATTAGATAAGATTAAGATAAATTGGACTTCGGGTAACCTATGTTTCCTGATGTAGTTTGTAATACCAAGAAATAGTATTAAAAATAATACATACCAAGAAATTCTTCTAGGACGACAGTTAAAACTAAAAATAAAAATTAGTCGAATTTGATGCATACCTACTTATCCCACGTAGATATTAGATCTGTATAGTAGGTCTGTATAAAATACTTTAGCAATAAGATCGATTCTTCTAATTTATGTAAACGTTGAACATTATCAAAATATTTGTATGCTTTAAGTAGGTAAAATTTATTCCTCATTAGGTAAAGTTACCATTTAATGCGAATCCCGGATTCCGGGAATGCTTGTGATCGAGATCACTCGAATCTGAACATTATTAGCGATACTGTTCCTAACACTGGTTATAGTGTTCGTCTTACAGTGTGCCACTGATGAGCTCAACCCGATGTCTAATCAGATTGTCGATTCTCGAAACACTTTACAATGCGTTCGACAGTTCTGTGAGGTTGCTCTATGGCTCTGTTCAGTGAAATTAATATATGTTTGTGGGTGATACTTCACCCTCAAACATATATTTATTTAATATATCGTATTATATTAACAAAGGTAATATTATTGATATAGGCTCTCATAGGCTAGTGAAGTCCACGGATGGCTTTCAGCAGGACTTACTGAAAACCAGCGCAGTGCTTTCTGTGCGGACCACGACTTAAATGCTGTGTGAGGTCCTTTTTGTTAGACGTCGCAGCATCGCCGTGTCCAGTCTTCTTTCTACCTTTGTGTTATTTTTTTCCTTTTTCGTGTTTTCTGTGTTGTTGTGATGTCCAGTAAATTAATTTCTTATTACTTTCGCAGAAAAGCCGTCGGGCACACCAAGGACGATGTTCATATCGAAGGACCAGTGGGTGGAAGAGGGGGCGGATCTGCGTTTGTACTGCGAGGCGCTTATTGGTGAGTTTAATTTACTTTTATTCTTTTGTTAACTTCTCAGCGGAAATTTAACGAGTTGATGACCAGTTCGATTTTTTGATAGAACGCTGCCTCTGAAACAGTGGTCGTAGTTTCTAACGTCTTACAGTACAAAAGTTAGTTTGTATCGGTCTATGTTGTTTGTTTATATTATTTCTAAAAATTTATACATAGATATTTTTTTATTCCATCAGTTGCCTGGTACCCGTAGTACAAGCTTCGGCTTAGTTAGGAGCTACATAGCGCTGTGTGGCATAGCATGGCATGGCTTAGGTTATGAATTTACTAAGAGAATCTCAGCTCATCGCTTCTCAGTAATATCGGAACGCAACCAGACCACAGGTGTTGATATACAAAACGCAAGCTTCACGTATACAAGTGTTTGTTTAAGGCATGATACTGCCTTGTAATTTCTGATAAACCCCTGATCTACATATTTTCTTGAACCCAGTACTTAGCTTGACTATAAGCTGATTTTGTGCCTCGGAAAGCACGTAAAGTCTTTGGTCCTGCGTTGATTCCTGTCCATTTGTGACAAACTGTCGTCTCAATGCATTATTTATTTATTAGGACAACCAACAAGTATAACACCAACATTATGAGTGTGAAAGAATATAGAATGCACAGAAGTGTATCTCGAATCACTCTTAAATATATGCGTATATATTTTCCTGAGTATTTAGTGAGGCTAATAATTTTTCCACTTTATATCGTATACAATAGAATATAATATAATTATTGCACCACGTTCATAGATAGTGTACATACGAGGTATACTTACTAACTAATACAACATAGACCCTGTAAGGGTATAGCAACATTTATGATGTTGGAACATTTACACTGTTCAAGTAAAAATAATAATGATTATATTAAACATAGAAAAATAATTATCATCTAAAAATAGAGGAGAACATACAGGCGTGAAATTAAATGGTCTACTTACTTTAATTTATTCTCGAAGTACTCTTGGATGGTATAGTAGGCTTGGTTTGTGAGAATTGACTTGAGTTTTTTGTGAAATTTGGTTACATTGGTTTCGAACTTTAGATTATTTGGGAGCTGGTTTTTTATTTTGATGCTTCTATATTGTGGGCTATGTTATATCTGCGACCATGATACAAATAATGCAAAATAAATCAACAACCGGCCTTTGTGTCTATAATCCGATGGCAACCCCACAGATAGAATAGGTGCTCGATTAAAGTTTCCATATCGCATTGCTTTCAGCGCTTTTCACATTATAATGCAGGTAATCTGCTGCGTACCGCCTATATGTATGTCAAAGCGAGAGAAATCCAATTACGGACGAAGCTAATTGAATCGTTTGTTTCCATAGCCACAGGGTGCCGGCGCAATCGATGTGCCGACCATGTGTCTGTGGCAGCTATGTACATATTTTAGTTAGTATCTGTATCTATATATAATAGTTTCGCTTGTTAACGAATATTTTGCAGTTGACAATTGGCACTTTGGGGCTTTCTCAATACGAAACAATTTTCCATACATCTGTACTATTAACTGTCTCGGAGCGTATTCAATAAATCAAATAGTAGCAAGATAAGTTTAAAAAACTTGATATACTTTGGGCCTAAATATATGTACTAGATTATAATACATCGTCAGGCATTATGTAAGATCAAATATAGGTACCCTAGATAGCATTGTAACTAACTGCTATTATAACGCGTGCAAAATCTAACATTTGTGGTATATTCATCATATTAAAAATAAATAGAATATGTATTTTATTAAACTCGCAAGCAAATTTAATAAAATGCCTTTATGTATTTGGTTTACGTGTAAAAATAAATCTCGTTGGCTGCTAACTAACTTATTAATCACGTTTTTAATAAAATGTCCAATGACTTTAATTCAAGCATTTACAGAGTTTATTTTATGTATGTATCAATATACGAATGTACATAACAGTGACACACTTCCGATATAAATATCTCGTTATTTGATAAAGAGCTTTCTTCCCCTATATACTACCTATACTCTATTATGTAAAAAAGAGTTATAACTCGAAGTGGCGACACTCGGACGCAATATCTAAGGCGCCTGGCGTTCGGCTCTCGTGCCCTTGATTGAGGGATCGCCATCTTGAGTGTAGGGCGGCAATACAAATAGAAATAGCGAATTGGGTTTTAGTGAATGACAAGTTCTATAGTTAGACCTTGGCCGACGTAGCTCTTGTCCCAGAATCTTCTTGAGGCATCTTTGCGATAGGATTTGGCCATATGTAAGTTAAACAACTTAAACAGCTACTTTTATTTTATTCGCTGTCTGGCGTACCTCCTTTCATTTATTTGCACCTTTCGTATAGCCAATAAATATTTACCCATTCAATGCTGTGGCCGCCCCTCGGCATTCAGATCTTAACTCATTTCAATAACTGGGGCAATTAACACATTAAAAATAAGATTTGTGTGAAATAGTTTCTTTAAAATTACAATAGAAACTTTCTTTTTAATTCATTTTTAAATTACTTTAAGTAGAGTAATTTGAATCAACGTGCAAGAAAGTTTTCGAGCTTAACTTGAAATTGGCATTATGATTAACAGTGTTTTAAATTTCAGGTAGGTCTTATTTAGCGGACGCACGAAGTGATCTCAAATGGATGAGGTTGTGGCCCAACGGCACAGAGGGCGAACTGCTGCCCTCTCAAATAGAGATTAAGACTACAAGGTTAGTAGATATACTATGGTATTCAAATCAAACTAGAGACAATCTCTGTTCCTTCGGGATGATACGCTTCGTGTAGGAACAAGGGCACAAAGATCCATTATCAGCCTGCACTCTTGTTGGACTAGCCATATTATAGTTACGTCCTGTGTACTTCGCAAGTCTTAGAAATTGGCCCCTGTTCTGAATTTCGGTCAGGAGAGTATTACACTTACTCAACACCCTTAGGGTATTATCCCAAATGCATGCGTAGGCTATGTTCATTTATTCTTCGTTTACAACAATTGGGATGATGACTAAAAAATAATTTAATGTCCATCAGATAGATTAATGAAAAATATTGGATACGTATTTTTTATTTTGCCTCTTGTTCAAAAACTTACGAAGATACATTGATTTTAAATGTCACATGACGTCACGTTAGAGTACAAAATATACTCTAACGTGACGTAGTTAGCCCCCACTCCGTAACTTTAATGCGCTATATCTAAGTATTTTCTTGTTATTTCGACAAAACAAAAAATACGGGTCTTATATTTTTTTATTATCTAAGAGACGGACTAATTATTTTCTTCATTTTCATACCTTGTCATCATCCGTATTGCGAGGGCTTATCTATATATATAAAAGGAGAAACTGACTGACTGACTGACTGACTGACTGACTGACTGACATATCAACGCACAGCCCAAACGGCTAAACGTAGGCACTTGAAATTTGGAAGGGACGTAGCTTAGGTACCGTAGGGGTGCACTAAGAAAGGAATTCCCGAAATTCCCACGGGAACGGGAATTAGCGGGAAAATCCTTTTGTATGAAAAATCTAAACCGCTTAAGTTAGACGCTTGAAATTTGGCATGCAGGTACCTTAGTAAATATAAAGTTTAGTTATGGCTGTATTTTGAGAAATTCCCACGGGAACGGGAGTTAGCGGGAAAAAACTTTTGTATGTATAAATTTAAACACGCGGACGAAGTCGCGGGCAAAAGCTAGTAAAATAATATTTCTAAAATGAACTACTCAAATCAATTACCATTTATGGACAACTGACCTCCAACTGGAATAGACCTGTCCTGTCAAGTTGTTTGGCGATTTCCTTATAAGTATATTACGTACAGATAAACAGGTTAAGTTTACCATCAGCTGGCCAATTGCTCGGGTGAATTCCGATGGTAACTTTATTCCGTTAAAAGGTGTTTGTATCGCACTACTGTTTTAATAGCCCCTTGACACAAGTTGTATCACGAGCGCAAAGCAAACTACTGTTATATAAAACCTTAATTAAATAAAAAAAGTACAATGTACCTATTTCTATTGTATGAACGGAATAAAACGTCATTGCGTAGATTGCGTATGTAGCTTGCTGTGGCCGACAGTCACTGGAATAAGATCTACATTCGAATTCGGTGCAGCAGGGCTATTCGCAAATGCCTTCCGAAACATCTCCTTCTCTCAGGAAAAACATTCTAACATTCAAATATTTGATCGAATCATCAAAGTTTTCGGCAACTTTCAGCCCTCAGAAAAGTTTCAAAATGTCAATGGACCGATGAATGTTTTCGCTTGGATCTCTCGTTTCCGGGAGAGAACCTTTCGAACGCATTTGCGAATAGCTTCGCTGTACACAGCACAGGACGGTTTCGTGCTGTACAAAATATTTGCCCTGCGCCGCGTGAACTTTGCCTGTGTCTTAGCATACGCTTTGTCTGAATGCTTCTATTTCAAAGTTGGGGGATTACCATTGTGTTGACAGGATTGGCCAGCCTAGACCCTGCGTTACCGGGTCTAGCTGTTTCCAGGGTGCGCCGCGGGGAGGCTCCTTTCTTGCACCCCCTTGATTAAGTGGGGGATGAGTGGGAGCTTGCATGCTGGCTGCGACTGTGGTGCTCCATCACAGACCATGGCACATCTGCTAACTTGCCGGCTGTGCCCCACTAACTGCTCGGTGGGTGACCTTTGCAAGGGAACCGACAGCGGTATCCGAGTTGCGAGGTCTGTCTCAAATAGAACCAGCCCAAAAGGCTGGTTCTATTTGAGACAGAGTACCATTGACTCGAAAAGAAGAAGAAGATTTCAAAGTTCTGTGTCCAGAAGCTACATTTGTTTGTTGGTTGTCGTAGGGAGGACGTGGAGGACATAATCGGCGCGTACCTGCACATGAGCCGCGTGGCCGCGCAGGACTACGGCACCTACGCCTGCGTCGTGCACAGCAACGAGGACGTCGACAGGAAGTTCGTCACCGTGCATTACAAATGTCAGTACCTACATTGTATATTATGTATATGTCCAGTAAAATTGTAAATACCGTTAGATTGTAAACTATCGAAAGATTGCGAACTGTAACATAATGCTTAAAGTTATAAGAGAGGTAGGGCATAGCGAATCTTCGCTCCAATTGAGCCGCCCGTCCGGGGAAGGACCTCCACCCAGAATACCGCAGCCAAATGACCTCTGGGTCGTGTTTCTGCCGGTGAGTAGGGTTTCCGGAGCTCATGGGGGGGTTAAGGTTGGGCCGGCATGGCGGTGGCAACTGACAGGTAAGTGACCAGTTACTTGCCAGTTGTCACAGCGGCTAGGGCTTCTCTTTCGCTTTCCATCAGGCGTAGGGAAGCCATTATGTCGAGACACTATAAAAAAAAAAACATATTATTTTTTGATAGACTGTAATCGATCGAAATGAAATTCTTAAATTAAAATCTGTCGCGTGTTAAATTATCAACAATTCCACTTTGACCGATCACAATATACAGAAAAGTAATACGTTAAATTATAACCAGTTGTTACAGTTCATAGTCTTTCTGTAGTTATGTATAAGTATGTACTCGTAATTATGACAGAAGGGGCAAACGGGCCTGAAGGTTACCTGATGGTAAGTGAACGCTTCAGCCCATAGACATCGCGATACCAGAGGTATCACAGGTGCGTTACCAGAAAAGAGGAATTCGCTCGCTTTTTTAAGGGTCCTAAGTCGTATCCATTCGGGAAAGGCGCAGATGGAACTACCTGGCGCTGGGTGGCCCAGCGTGGCATTTCTAGCGTTATTTATTTACATATTTCATATGGCTGACAGATTGACATCAATCTTACAAGATACACGCCGCACTATGATTTCTCGAAAAAGGGGGCGCCTTTTTCGAGAAATAAATATCATGCTCGCTGATATATATTTTTTATATAAGCGAGCGTGATATTTATTTCTGAACACTTCTTATAAGCTTTTCCGATTCTTAGCAATTTTTCCGAGTGGATATGATTTAGGGACCTTCAAAAAGCGAACCTATAGATTTCTCAAAGGCCGGCAACGCACCTGTGACTCCCCTGGTGTTGCGGTGTCTATGGGCTGAAGTGATCACTTACCATCAGGTGACTTTCAGGCCCGTTTGCCCCCTCTTCCATAAAAAAAAAAGTGAAGTTAAATTGATCTTTTGTTGGCAGACGACAGTTCGAGTGTGACGTCATGGTCGAGCGACAGCAGCGTCCCGTGGCGGCCGCTGGTGCTGGGCGTGGTGGGCGGCGCGCTGCTGCTGGTGTCGCTGGTGGTGCTGCACCGGCGCTACACGCTGCGGCTGCTGCTGGCCGCGCGGCAGGCTCGCGCCCGGACCGCCACCGCTGCGCACCGGGCGAGAGGTATGTGTGGAACCTTATGCCGATACATCATCATCATCAGCCTATTGCAGTCCACTGCTGGACATAGGCCTCTCCAATAGGCTATTATGGTCAAAAATTGTAATTAATCCGTCTTATAGCTTATTCAAAAATAAAAGACACGTATTTTTTTATTTCTAAATTTGACTAAAAATTACAAAGTTATAGCCCGTTGGAATTACGCGTGACGTCACTTTGTGAGGCATTTTTACGGGAGCGAGTGACGTCAAAGACTCCCACTCCTAAATTTTGATGCCTTGTATCTTTGCTTTTGTTTATTTGAATGAAAAAAGGAAAAATACGTGTCTTTTATTTTTCAATAAGCTGAAAGACGGACTAATTACAATTTTTAGCCATAATGTTCGCCACTTATGGTAAACATTTAGAGGATATATCCATAATCGCCACGCTGGGCGTAGCTTCTCGCTCCGGTGACGCTGCTGCCCGTCATCGCCCTGTGATATTTAGCTATTCCTTCAATTAAGCGATGTAAGGGAGCGACCTATCATATTTTCGCTCCAAGCCAACCTCACCTGCCTGTGGTGCATCCTGTCGAATAACAAACGAGGCGCTGGCAACTGATTGGTGGCGGTATTATAACCATCATATGCCGATACATATGGTCTAAACATTAGAGATAGTGCTTAGACAACATTTTTTTATGCAAGAGGCGGCTGACGAGCACATTTGATGCCTGATTCTAAGCAGTCAACACCGCCCATTGACACCTGCAACTCAAATCGAGTTATGGGGTCGCTGCCGGCCTTTTAAATAGGAGTACGCTCGTTCAGTTCGTTAAGGCTTCTAAGTCGTAGCTGTTCGGAAAGACTGTCACAGAAAGTTGGTTCCGCAAAACTGATGAGCGAGGCAAGAAGTTCCTCATAAAGCGTACAGTGGAAGATCGCCAACTGTCGAGATGATGAGCATTGAATTGCAATCGGTTACGTGTGGTGCGGTGAAGAAGCTCAGATGCAGACAGGTAACAGTGCCCTCGGTGCCAAGTACTCTTTATCATCAAACCTGCAGACGTCCACTGCTGGACATAGGGCTCCCCCAATGACAATAGGCTTGTTGGCTTTAAAAATGTAATTTGTACGTCATTTAGCATATTCAAAAATAAAAGACACGTATTTTTTAATTTGAAAATTAGACTAAAAATTACAAAGATAAAGCCAGTTGAAATTACGCGTGACGTCACGCGTGGTGGCATTTTTACGTACGGAGTGACGTCAAAGACTCCCACTCCTAACTTTTGATGCCTTGTGTCTTTGCTATTTTTTATTTGAATGAAAAAGGAAAAATACGCGTCCAATAAATTTTTATCATCTAAAATCTGGACTGAATAAAATGTAATTATTTTGAGCCCCAAAACATTCATATTGTCATTTGGGGCATTTGCCCATGCAATAGTCTTGCCCATGGATGTCGCAGAAGACAACCAAGGCTATATCTGAAAACCCATAAACCAGACGAACAGAAAACGGTAAGAGTGACTTTTAATCAACGAACCTTAGCGGTCGATAGAATCAAATATAATCTAAGAAATGGTAAATGCAATCTCAAGATTTCACCTTTGTTTCATCTCGACATGTGGAAAAGAGCTCTACATTAAGATATGAAGTTATTAACACGTCTCAAACTTGTTTCACCTATTAATGCAACATCACGATAAGCTAAAACTATTGTCATTAAAACTCATTACAAGTAGTTGAGAAGAGCGAAAGTTTATATTAATTTCAACTTTCATCAAGGCTCTTTACCCGCTTGAAAAATACCAAACGTTTTAATTGTTGTGTATTGAATGCAGATGGCAAATCCAATAACAAATCTGTATCTTTTTGGGACAGGAAAAATATTGATAAAGCACTAATTATATTCGTCCTGGGGACAGTTGTTTTAATAATAAACCTACCGAAATAGAACAAATTCACCCAAGGGCAGAATTAATGAGGAAAAGCATGTTTTCCCGGATAGGGTAGTAGGTACATCGGCCGTTCCAACAGTTCTGGGGAAAAGAGAATTCGCTTCTCGGTAAAAATGGTGAACAACAAAATACCAACTTTGTTATTTCCCAGAAGCGGAAAATCAATAATGTCAATGCAGTGCTTTAAAAAACGTTGAATTTTCATATTGTATGGCAATTAGCATCCCCGTGTCATGGGGGTATGGCAATTATGGCGATTTAAACACGGTTAAAAAGTCTTATGTCTAATGCTAATTAGTCCTTAGACCATTCTAAGCACTAATCATTCACGCGTATTGCTAAGCGCGCTAGTTGTTAAACTTGTGATAGAAGCATTTGTTAACGGGATTCATACTCTCTTATTATGTACAGGTGAATGTACTACATAACTAAAACTTTTCGTTTTGTGACCAACAGTCGGTGTACTGTTCAATGTTTTTGTTTAACATTTGAATGGACTCGTGCGTGTGATACCAAGTTCACGGTGTTATAAAGTTGGCAATAAATCTTGAGTATACACTAAAAGCAAGTTTCCGAACTCAGTGATAGAAATTATCATTTGTATGAGGCTCTTAATTCAAGTCTATAAAAAAAATCTATTTAATAAAATGTAGAGTGGTAAAACATTCTAGTAGGGTTACTGTACAGTACAGCACTTTCTCTATATGCTATAGCTAGAAATAAAAACGCAATGAAAAATAGTAATATAAAAATACTAGCATTTATAATATTAGTTTGGATTTCTACGAATCATTCAATATGAATTGTGGTATGAGCCGTCTGAACCCATTGTTTCGAGGAAAAGCTTTTTACTGAGGACAAGTACCCGTGTGTGTCATGCTTAAATGGAAGCGTTATTTTATGCCTCCAGTTTACTGGCCTATTATTCGCAAGTCAATTGAATGTCTCCTGGTGACTAGTGCCGCCGAAAGGGCACTGAATCCAGGGTTGGGTACAAAACTGTTTCGATTTTTATGTCATAAAACTAAGAAGGACTGTATAAGTTACGTGGATGTTTTTATTCTCGATATTTCATGATCTTCTTACCCTGAAATCCTTAAACCACACTGAGGTATATAACCATTATAAAAATAAACCATATCTTAACTAATATTATAAAGCTGAAGAGTTTGTTTGTTTGTTTGAACGCGCTAATCTCAGGAACTACTGGTCCGAATTGAAAAATTCTTTTTGTGTTGAATAGACCATTTATCGAGGAAGGCTTTAGGCTATATAACATCACGCTGCAACTATTAGGAGCGAAGATATAATGGAAAATGTATATTCGCGCGCAAGGTGAGCGCGGAGTGTTAGTCAACGCGGGGGGCGGGGGGAAACGATCCGCGACCGCGATGCCCCGCGCTGCCCCGCACCGCCCCCTCTCAGCCGCCTGGAGCACTGGGACGTCGGGAAACGGAGTCGACGACGGAACTCTGACGCAGCTGCCACGCGCTCCGAATATAATCCCTTCACAATTATCAAAGTTTCAAAGTAAAAACAAAGGGGAAAACTATTACACGCGGACGAAGTCGCTGGCACTGCTAATGTTACATAATATGTTTTGTTACAGTTCTGGAGAAAGATTACGACGTGCTAGTGTGCTGGACGGCCGTGGACGGAGAGCTGGTGCGAGGCGCGCTGCTGCCCACCCTCTCGCTCAAGTACAAGTACCGCGTGCATACGCTGCAGCTCTCCACCGCTCCCGATGACTGTAAGTATTCTTGGTCTATCTACACATACCAAGTTTGCTGTGCATCGACTTATATCTGTCACCGGAAAATAGCAAGAATCGTAAGTTGATCAATTGCCTAGGTAGTTGATTAACTTCCGGAAAATAATAAATGGCAGTTGAAATGTATTATTTAACGTATGTATTTTAGTAAATTGATCATTTTACGGGGTCTTGCCGTTAAATAATCCGACGAAGGTGAGGTGAACGTTGATTGGTTCAATGGCTCACGTGGTGTTATCCCGGAAACCAATCAGGAAACAGTGTATTAAGTTACGGGTAATAGTGCACCGTTAAATAGTACATTGAGCATCGATTGGCCCATTTGAGGACGATTTTACTTGTGTCAAAATCGTAAATTATTAAATTACTGCCACGCTACCGTAAGTTGATCATTTAACTGAAATCCATTGCGTTAAATAATACATTTTTTTTTTTTTTTATGGAAGAGGGGGCAAACGGGCCTGAAGGTCACCTGATGGTAAGTGATCACTTCAGCCCATAGACACCGTTTTTTATTTCAACTACCGTTTGTTATTTTCCGTAAGTTAATCAACTACCTAGGAAATTGATCAACTTACGATTCTTGCTATTTTCCGGTGACATATCCACACATTTGAATTGTTGGCTAACGCGCAAGGTGTTCCTCCTTTTTAAATATTTTCGAATTTTCCTCTCGCTTGGGTGTTTTCGAAACGCACCCAGCCATAGTTATTCGTATGTATGATAAAATCATATGGCGAGGGAATGCCTTAGTGCTGCTGGCATCGATTGGATGATTGGATTTGACAGATTGACGCGTCTTTTGGATAGGCCTACGTCCAGTAGTGATCTGCCGTGAGCTGGTAATGATGATGTTCAAGACCCTGGTTTGGACCCGATCAGTAAATGTGGCGCTGTTATTATTACTATAACCTAGACGTCGTTACTACTACTGCAAAAGGCCGATGTTTATAAGAGAGCCCTTTCACCGTGCAGCCTGAACCAGAATGGATCATTCGCGATTTTCTACAATATTCCCGCTGGACGGACACACCTCACACGCGCAACGGATATGCGGAGAGGGGCGACATCCCACTGCCCATGTGCTCGCCAATATAACAAGAGTATGTTCTGTTGTTGTACGGTTCAATGATCAAGGAGTCTCTAGGAAGCTAATTTAGCTCGTTGATATTTCAGGGTACAACGAGGTGATGTCTCAGATGGGCCGCTGCCGCTCGACGCTGGCGGTGCTGTCGCCGGCGCAGTACGCGCCGCACCAGCTGCTGGCGGCGCTGCGCCAGCTGCGCGCGCTGCCGCTCACGCCCGTCGTCGTGCTGCTGCAGGTACGTACCGCCAGGTGACGCCGCTGTGCCGCTGCCGCTGCCGCAGTACGCGCCGCACCAGCTGCTGGCGGCGCTGCGCCAGCTGCGCGCGCTGCCGCTCACGCCCGTCGTCGTGCTGCTGCAGGTACGTACCGCCAGGTGACGCCGCTGTGCCGCTGCCGCTGCCGCAGTACGCGCCGCACCAGCTGCTGGCGGCGCTGCGCCAGCTGCGCGCGCTGCCGCTCACGCCCGTCGTCGTGCTGCTGCAGGTACGTACCGCCAGGTGACGCCGCTGTGCCGCTGCCGCTGCCGCAGTACGCGCCGCACCAGCTGCTGGCGGCGCTGCGCCAGCTGCGCGCGCTGCCGCTCACGCCCGTCGTCGTGCTGCTGCAGGTACGTACCGCCAGGTGACGCCGCTGTGCCGCTGCCGCTGCCGCAGTACGCGCCGCACCAGCTGCTGGCGGCGCTGCGCCAGCTGCGCGCGCTGCCGCTCACGCCCGTCGTCGTGCTGCTGCAGGTACGTACCGCCAGGTGACGCCGCTGTGCCGCTGCCGCTGCCGCAGTACGCGCCGCACCAGCTGCTGGCGGCGCTGCGCCAGCTGCGCGCGCTGCCGCTCACGCCCGTCGTCGTGCTGCTGCAGGTACGTACCGCCAGGTGACGCCGCTGTGCCGCTGCCGCTGCCGCAGTACGCGCCGCACCAGCTGCTGGCGGCGCTGCGCCAGCTGCGCGCGCTGCCGCTCACGCCCGTCGTCGTGCTGCTGCAGGTACGTACCGCCAGGTGACGCCGCTGTGCCGCTGCCGCTGCCGCAGTACGCGCCGCACCAGCTGCTGGCGGCGCTGCGCCAGCTGCGCGCGCTGCCGCTCACGCCCGTCGTCGTGCTGCTGCAGGTACGTACCGCCAGGTGACGCCGCTGTGCCGCTGCCGCTGCCGCAGTACGCGCCGCACCAGCTGCTGGCGGCGCTGCGCCAGCTGCGCGCGCTGCCGCTCACGCCCGTCGTCGTGCTGCTGCAGGTACGTACCGCCAGGTGACGCCGCTGTGCCGCTGCCGCTGCCGCAGTACGCGCCGCACCAGCTGCTGGCGGCGCTGCGCCAGCTGCGCGCGCTGCCGCTCACGCCCGTCGTCGTGCTGCTGCAGGTACGTACCGCCAGGTGACGCCGCTGTGCCGCTGCCGCTGCCGCAGTACGCGCCGCACCAGCTGCTGGCGGCGCTGCGCCAGCTGCGCGCGCTGCCGCTCACGCCCGTCGTCGTGCTGCTGCAGGTACGTACCGCCAGGTGACGCCGCTGTGCCGCTGCCGCTGCCGCAGTACGCGCCGCACCAGCTGCTGGCGGCGCTGCGCCAGCTGCGCGCGCTGCCGCTCACGCCCGTCGTCGTGCTGCTGCAGGTACGTACCGCCAGGTGACGCCGCTGTGCCGCTGCCGCTGCCGCAGTACGCGCCGCACCAGCTGCTGGCGGCGCTGCGCCAGCTGCGCGCGCTGCCGCTCACGCCCGTCGTCGTGCTGCTGCAGGTACGTACCGCCAGGTGACGCCGCTGTGCCGCTGCCGCTGCCGCAGTACGCGCCGCACCAGCTGCTGGCGGCGCTGCGCCAGCTGCGCGCGCTGCCGCTCACGCCCGTCGTCGTGCTGCTGCAGGTACGTACCGCCAGGTGACGCCGCTGTGCCGCTGCCGCTGCCGCAGTACGCGCCGCACCAGCTGCTGGCGGCGCTGCGCCAGCTGCGCGCGCTGCCGCTCACGCCCGTCGTCGTGCTGCTGCAGGTACGTACCGCCAGGTGACGCCGCTGTGCCGCTGCCGCTGCCGCAGTACGCGCCGCACCAGCTGCTGGCGGCGCTGCGCCAGCTGCGCGCGCTGCCGCTCACGCCCGTCGTCGTGCTGCTGCAGGTACGTACCGCCAGGTGACGCCGCTGTGCCGCTGCCGCTGCCGCAGTACGCGCCGCACCAGCTGCTGGCGGCGCTGCGCCAGCTGCGCGCGCTGCCGCTCACGCCCGTCGTCGTGCTGCTGCAGGTACGTACCGCCAGGTGACGCCGCTGTGCCGCTGCCGCTGCCGCAGTACGCGCCGCACCAGCTGCTGGCGGCGCTGCGCCAGCTGCGCGCGCTGCCGCTCACGCCCGTCGTCGTGCTGCTGCAGGTACGTACCGCCAGGTGACGCCGCTGTGCCGCTGCCGCTGCCGCAGTACGCGCCGCACCAGCTGCTGGCGGCGCTGCGCCAGCTGCGCGCGCTGCCGCTCACGCCCGTCGTCGTGCTGCTGCAGGTACGTACCGCCAGGTGACGCCGCTGTGCCGCTGCCGCTGCCGCAGTACGCGCCGCACCAGCTGCTGGCGGCGCTGCGCCAGCTGCGCGCGCTGCCGCTCACGCCCGTCGTCGTGCTGCTGCAGGTACGTACCGCCAGGTGACGCCGCTGTGCCGCTGCCGCTGCCGCAGTACGCGCCGCACCAGCTGCTGGCGGCGCTGCGCCAGCTGCGCGCGCTGCCGCTCACGCCCGTCGTCGTGCTGCTGCAGGTACGTACCGCCAGGTGACGCCGCTGTGCCGCTGCCGCTGCCGCAGTACGCGCCGCACCAGCTGCTGGCGGCGCTGCGCCAGCTGCGCGCGCTGCCGCTCACGCCCGTCGTCGTGCTGCTGCAGGTACGTACCGCCAGGTGACGCCGCTGTGCCGCTGCCGCTGCCGCAGTACGCGCCGCACCAGCTGCTGGCGGCGCTGCGCCAGCTGCGCGCGCTGCCGCTCACGCCCGTCGTCGTGCTGCTGCAGGTACGTACCGCCAGGTGACGCCGCTGTGCCGCTGCCGCTGCCGCAGTACGCGCCGCACCAGCTGCTGGCGGCGCTGCGCCAGCTGCGCGCGCTGCCGCTCACGCCCGTCGTCGTGCTGCTGCAGGTACGTACCGCCAGGTGACGCCGCTGTGCCGCTGCCGCTGCCGCAGTACGCGCCGCACCAGCTGCTGGCGGCGCTGCGCCAGCTGCGCGCGCTGCCGCTCACGCCCGTCGTCGTGCTGCTGCAGGTACGTACCGCCAGGTGACGCCGCTGTGCCGCTGCCGCTGCCGCAGTACGCGCCGCACCAGCTGCTGGCGGCGCTGCGCCAGCTGCGCGCGCTGCCGCTCACGCCCGTCGTCGTGCTGCTGCAGGTACGTACCGCCAGGTGACGCCGCTGTGCCGCTGCCGCTGCCGCAGTACGCGCCGCACCAGCTGCTGGCGGCGCTGCGCCAGCTGCGCGCGCTGCCGCTCACGCCCGTCGTCGTGCTGCTGCAGGTACGTACCGCCAGGTGACGCCGCTGTGCCGCTGCCGCTGCCGCAGTACGCGCCGCACCAGCTGCTGGCGGCGCTGCGCCAGCTGCGCGCGCTGCCGCTCACGCCCGTCGTCGTGCTGCTGCAGGTACGTACCGCCAGGTGACGCCGCTGTGCCGCTGCCGCTGCCGCAGTACGCGCCGCACCAGCTGCTGGCGGCGCTGCGCCAGCTGCGCGCGCTGCCGCTCACGCCCGTCGTCGTGCTGCTGCAGGTACGTACCGCCAGGTGACGCCGCTGTGCCGCTGCCGCTGCCGCAGTACGCGCCGCACCAGCTGCTGGCGGCGCTGCGCCAGCTGCGCGCGCTGCCGCTCACGCCCGTCGTCGTGCTGCTGCAGGTACGTACCGCCAGGTGACGCCGCTGTCACACCAGCTGCTGGCGGCGCTGTGCATCGGAACAATTCATATTTTTTCCGATGAACATTTGTGTTTGTTCTGTGTTTGGGTGTTTAAATTTGTCTGTGTATCTTAGAACCTACCTTCATTGTTCTGGTAGCCATAACACAAGTGCTTAAAGCTTACTTTGGGATTGGAGCAATGTGTGGTATATGATATTTATAATTATTCCCTAATATACGTCCAGGACATGCCGAAGCTGAAGCGCGAGGCGAAGGAGGGCGGCGAGCGGCTGAAGGACGTGATATCGAACATGCGCGTGGTGCCGTGGCGGCACGTGCACGACCGCGCCTTCTGGACGCAGCTGCGCCTCGACCTGCCGCTGCCGCCGCCGCCTGCCCCCCGAGAGGTCCGTACCGCACACACCCTTGCTCACCACCATCCAGACTGGGGGATGTAAAGGATTACCCAACATATTTTCGCTCCAAGCCACCAACGCCTGCCCATGGTGCATGCCTACTGCCGAATAACAAATGAGGCTCTGGCAACTGACAGGTGATGGTATAACCATTACAATTGAGGCGTAGCTAAGTACCACAAGTCGATGACGGGCAACAGCGTCCCCGGAGCGAATAGCTATATCCTCCAAATATTTTACCAAAACGACGAACAACTGGAAAGGTTTATATCCAGTACTGGACTGTGATAGGATGATGATATTCATTTAAAATTTCCGAATTCCAAGCAGAATAAAGAATTTTAAGAGATCAGCAAGCCGTCCCACAGTTGCAAATGCCAAACAGATTCTGTCCAATGGTCCACAATAGTCCAGTTCTCCCACGACTTACCCGGGAATGTTTAATGGAAAGGAGCAGGAATTTCCAAAGTCGAATTGCTCAAATGTAGCTAATGGTCCAATGGCAATAGTTGAGGGCATCGGAAGTACTCTTCTAATAATATCAAACTCGTCGACTATAGAAAAAATAAGCTCAGCATCCTTTCATCATCATCATCATCATCAGCCTATTACATAGGCCTCTCCAGTTGTTCGCCACTCAGAGCAAACATCTGGAGGATATACCCATAATCGCCATGCTGGGCAGGCGGGTTGGCCATCGCAGGGCGTAGCTTCTTGCTCCGGTGACGCAGCATCCTTTAAAAGTTTTAAATTAAAACTTACACAAACAGGTAATTAATTCCCTATAATGACATTTACAGGGGAAGGCAGAGACAGCTGAAGGCAAGAATTCGTGTTCAGGCAGCTTGACGGCGCTGGTGTGAGCGGGCGCCACCCGGTGTACATAGAGACAGTCAGTGTGTGACACTAGCCGACTATCATCGGGCTTATTCCACTGATCCCTGTCAACGGGGATTAGTGAACCTCTTGTTCATTAATCCCCGTTAACGCCAATTCGGAGCTATAACGGGGATTCATGTACTAACAAGTACAGAAATCCCCATTTTATTCCCCACTTTATTTTTAATTTTATGGGGATAAATAAACAAAAAGTTCATTAATCTCCATTGACGTGGATTGTCAACGGGGATTAGTGGAATAAGCCAATCATCGTACGAAGACTGTGAATAGTTAAGTTTTGTAATACTAAACTTTATATCACATTATTTAGATATAGCTGTAGAAAATAATAAATTCTGTATACAGTTTTCTAAAGATCTCGACATCTTTAAGCCCTTTCGATGTTTCGACGGAAATTCTCATATCTCAATTTCTTTCTTGTGCCAAAGGGAAGTAACGAATTATAATCATGACAAATATCTATCGTTGCATCTTCGCTATTTATTTTATTTATCTTATTTGGGTCTCATATACATTTGGGATTCCGATCCAAAATTCACATTAGAAACAAAAACGCTCTACTTGTGTACAATTTATTAATATCTATCTAAGTATAATAGAAATTCGATGTACGTCATTTTTTATACGTTGTTAGGCGGCTCTAAGCGATCTCTTCCAGATAACCTCAGGATAATGGATAAATTAAACAGAAATTTGTATGTAACTACAGCTTTTTTCGGAATTACAGATCGGAAACTAAAATGTATGCGGGGACCCTTAGAACTTCAGTCACACGAGTTTTGATGTATGGTGAAGTATTGCTTTCTAGTAGTGTTTGTTTTAGTGCAAAAGTTCTGATACTCGTGTGACAGAAGTGGGGACTTATCGACGTGTATATAGGGCTATTTTAGTGTAATAATGATATGCATCTTGATTTCTTCCAAGACTATTGTGTTCTGTGTTGATTATGATTAATGTGTTTTCCGATCTAAGATCGGTAACCTAAGTATAGTAGCACTCTCATGGATGTGTGGTGCGTAACAGTAAAAGAACAGGGTGCCTCAATCTGAGGCCTATAAGAGCGGTCCGTGTACGGACTGCTTCAAGTAATCTCAACTGCTTGAAGCCTGTGTATGGCCGCTGTTAAGCCCTGGAAGGTCTTACTGAAGTGTAATAGATTTTATTTTGATAGAGCTGAGAGCTTCATAAAAAGCTGAGACGCGACTAAACGCGACTATGTCCTTCTTGTATTTGTAATTATTGTTGTTTGTGAACAGCAGAACGTGATGTGAAGGAACGTCCAAGGTCTGTGATAGTTAAGGATTAGTTGTTATCGAGGAAGGATTTTGGTTTGATTTGCGAGGTGTGTCCAAGTATTTTTTTATTATCTCAAATTTAACTTATATATCAAGGCGAAATACCATATAATATAATAAAATAAATGTTGTTCTCACTGCTTATTATTCGTCGATTCCACCTCGCAACATCAATTGACAGTATTTGGTGTTACAAAAGATGATAACAAAGCAAAGCAAATCTTGCACGTTTGTGATCGATGTATGCCCGCAAGTGACTTTGTTGATTGGTGTGTTTCGAGTATTCTATTGAAAATGTTTCGATTTCGATTAAGGCTTGAAGTGCATTTTATTGTCTATTGTTTGTGTCTAAGTTAAAGCCAAAAGGTTATGCTTATAAAATGGACCATTTTGCATAATGAAAACTCGAAACTTATATTTTATCTTCCTTATGATAAACATTTCAGTATTGGATGTAAATATAATTATTGTTGTAAGAATTACTATATTATTTCCACACAGTTAAACGTGATTAGTTAGTTAGATTCTGAACAGATTAGTAGTTTAATATAATTTTATTATAGCATTACAATTACTCCTTACATTCCCTTTAAACATGTTAATTGTAAACATTAATTTTATGTAAACCATTTGTGAAATGCGTATCAACTGGAAAATAAACAAAATTCAAAAATCTCAGAGAGTCTTTAATTTTATTAACTTACTATACACAGTCATTCGAAGCCTGAACGAACAATGAGAGAGGCAACTTGATTTACGACGCTGTGGCAAACCTATACGTGTGGGGTATATATGGATAGGTATTTGAAAATGATACTTGAGGTTTTTTTATTTATTACTGTTGTGTTATGTTATTGGATTCATGAAGTTTTCTGAAATATGTTGCCATCTTTCTGCCCATCGGGTGTATCCATTTCCCGAGGCGGCGTCGGTGAAAATAAAGTGATAGTGAGAGACCATAAGGCTTGGCACCTATGATACAAGCTATGAGCTTAGTGCAGAGGCCGGTAGAAATAAGTTTCTCTTATAAGAATTTTATGGAAATAAAGATTATTATTATTTAAAAAAAGTGACGTGAATAACGTCCTGTTAGCTACTCATAAGTGTAATTATTAACGGATTTTATTTTATTGTTTCCTCCCTACGCCAAACAGTAACTGCGAGGACTGGCGTAGATCGAATTAAAGGCAGGGTCCTGCTGAGTATACAGACATGTTCTACGCCCCAAAGTGGCTCATTCGTCTGTTGCTTACTGCATATCCTCCCAGGGCCACCATGGGTCTAATTTTACGTCTAAAATTAATTAATAATTTCTAGTGTGAGTGACTATATTCTTTAAACCTAAACAGTTACCTAAAAGCGTGGCGCAAAGCCATCGCCAATTAAGATACCCCATTCTTGGCAGAGTTTAACTTAATTTTAAGTCTAGCAAAATATAATTTAAAAAGTTTTCGCTCGAAGCGACGTTTGCTTATAGCATTTGTATCGTTTTGGCGCATTATGTGACCTATACAGGGTGTTTGGCACACGATGAAGGACCCTTCCTTGGCTACCTCTTCACGCCGCTTAAAAAAGTGGCTTTACTTTAAAGCGTTTACTTGCTTCAATACATTTAACATCTGTTACATTATTAGAACATACACCAGGCGATACCAAACAGGCTCTCATTGTTATAAGCGTATAGTTTATTGTAAGGTAAAACAAAACGATTAAATGAAAACAACCACATAGACACTGAAAACTATATTTTTGTTGTAATAACCAACAAACAACAGATTCTTAGTGCTAAATATATAACCGAGTTTCTCTAAGTAACAGGCACAGCATACACATTTTCAAGAAATAATTATCACATTCAAACTAAAAATAAAATTGGTATACATAATCACTGAATAAAAAAATATTCGACAAACTGTAGAAAAAATCATTCAAAGTTCATAATATAAAACAGATTTCTTACAATATGGATTTGGAATAATAATATGTAAACTAAGTACGAAGTAAGGCCACACTCGGCATAGCACCGCACACAAGTCAGTCGCAGACCGCGTAATAAAAACATTCGAGCATCGGCACTTATAAGCGCGACGAGCGAACATGCAGACAAAATCTATATTCAAACGAAATTCTTAGTATTCGAAACGTTCCTGTATGTTATATAACTTACGTAAATTTGGTATAAATTATAATAAAATCTCACTTGTCGTTTGTATAAACCACTCATTTATTAAAACCTATTCTTAAAAAATATGAATTGATTAATATTAACTAATACATTGACAATTATTGTGACGTTATATTGTATAACATTCACACAATTTTATATATATCCATTCTACATAGTTGCATAATCTCATAAACATCCGGGGAAATGTTGTACAAAACAATCCATAGACAATCGCTAACTTGGCAGTGGCTATTCAATTGTATATGAATATAAAATGTAGGCATATTTATTGTCCTTAATTTTGGTCCTACGTACGCAAGGCATTTTTCCAAACTATACCGAAAAACGTAATTGACTAACAATCAATTAAATGACAAAATACTAAGTACTCAAATATTAAGTACACGGAATCGATATCACATTCCCCGCTCAATAAGGTTTGAAAACAATCATTTCCTAACCAAACGACATGTTACATTATGAGTGGTATTACTAGTCTATATCAGATCCGCAGC